>NC_047563.1:41847053-41932704 GCF_902806645.1 Magallana gigas
ACATAATTCAATTTAGACTTGAAAACTTAGTAAGATAGTTATAAAATATTGTGAAGATGATATATTTTTGTAGAGCGGAGGTAAGGATAGTCGCGCAGCTAGTAGAATATGTAATTTAGTACTCTATAGATATAAAAAACTGTTTATTTTATATTTTTTTTATAAAGAATTAAATAATCTTTTGTAATCGATGGAGTAGTATATGGATTTTTTTTTTAATTTTGAAGCATGTAATTTATTCATATATACAAACTTAAAAAAAAATGTAAATTCATGGGGGCGATGTCACGTATAATCATGCTATAAAAATCAATATCTTGTAAAGTGTTCAACGAAATTTAATAAAAATTTTCATTCGAATTAGAATTTTGATAATAACAAAAAATTGATGTATCATTTTAAACAATACAGCGCCAGTGTGAAACGCGCGCGGTAAAAGTGTGACATTACTTTTGGATACACCTTTAATAGCACGAACCTATATTGACGACCTATATGTAAAAATGAAGGCGTAAAATGTCGTCGACAATAAAGTGCTTCATGTGGAGACCACAGTTTCCTCTTAGGTTTGGTACCTTATTTAACCATATTGCGTTTTACAGATTCATTGCCTAAATATCCTTCACTTATTTCCTCAAATATTATGCATTACGGTTTTTGTTTTTGTTTTTTGGTTTTTTTTATACTTTTTTTTTTACAGTAAACGTGTATCACAATGTCACTGAGCTATGAGCTCTGTTCAATTCATGTCTTCTGAATTTTAAACAACATGCGTCGAATTGTCACAGTACGTGTTATGATTAAGACATTTAAACTTGTAATAAAATTGGAGACAGTCGCTCATGACGATAAGAGATGAAACGGTAACCCTCAGACAGTAACCAAAAATTTCATGCTTTTATATAATATGGTGACGCATGAGGCAAATCTAAATACAAATGTCACGCCTCGGCTCAAAAATTTAAAGACAGATAAAAAAAGTAAATGGCTGTATAAGCAACTTACTATATTTCTCGAATAATGTTTACAGTGCCAACAACAAGCTCTATTGCAACTTAAGGTCTCTGGCCGCCGACTCAATCACAAAACTTCAACTTTTCTGTTTAATTGTAAACGGATGAACTCACTCATCGGGGAGATCACACGGCGTAATGCCCAGTATGTGTATTCACTCGGAAACGAAATCTTCCTTTCAGTTGAAGCATTTATTAGTAATAAACTGTATACAAAAACGAACAAAAGATTTTTCCCCACGCAGTTTACTCGATGACTGCTTCAACAAACGAACTTTATCTTAAATTTATGATTCTTTTACGTTTTGCAGGTACTTGTACGTATATTTATGTACTACGAGCGATCTAATACACAGTGAAGTCAACAATAAAATTGATATTGCAGTGGTTAATCAAACTTCATGTACTAACTAGATATTGGATAGCTCCAAACGTCTTCTACCGTATACAAATTAGTTTTGCTGATGTTGTTAGGTAAACCAATTTGAAAATTCTTCGATGTGTCATGTTGTAAATTTGAATTAACCGGGTGGCAGTAAATACAAAATTTTGTATTTACTGCCACCCGGTAAATTCAAAATTTACAACATGACAGATGCTGTAGATATTATTATAAATGTAGTATTCTGAGCAGTCGTCCATGTCTCATAGAAATTTTTTCTTATTTCTTAATGTCCTGAAAGGTATTCAAACGAATTTTAACTAGAGCATTACTTTTCTTGAGCGAAAGTGATATCTTGTCATTAATATTAAATATTGTCAACTTAATTTTTAATTTCTACCTCAATCTGACAAAACAAAGGGACTTTTGGAATATTAAGTTCACCCAAACTTATCACAATAACATTACTCTGAATATAACGTACTTACTATGGTTTCATCAATGTTCGTTGAATACTAATTTTTGTGGATTTCGTTGTTAAGTAGATCCACAAAATTAAATGTTCATCAAAGTGCAATTTCTATTAACATTGTGTATTGATAGGGTCATTGGCCATGAATTCAACTATCCTTGAAACTGTGTTTTTCACTTCATCCACGAAAATCGATACCCTTGAATTTTAATGAAACCACAGTATATCATTTTTTGATTATTAAGTATTGCTTTTATTTGTTTGTCTTATACATACATGTATAATCAATATTGCATGATTTATTTACTTCTTATTTCTTAGATTATCGAATGTATTATCGACAAGCTTGTATTCATCAAATCCCGCGCCCGCACAGACAACCAAACACCCGGATGTAAGGCCACTGGAAGATATCCCCGGAGTGTCCGGGAAATCAGCATTACCTTATGTCGGAAGTATCTTCCTTTCAAAATCCCTAGGTATTTGTCTATTCCGTTTCTCTTCTCTACATTAGTAATATCTTCCTGACAAAATCACTATACTCTGTTCCAAGTTTCTAATACCGGTCACTTTTTGTTTGATATTTCGATAATCAAATAAGAAGACCTTTGTGTCAAAATTAAATTAATTCAGTTTAACAATTCACTTTAACAAAGCTATATATTTTTTTTTAATTTGAAACGTCCTAACTACATGTCCTGCTTCAGGTTTCAATACACGTTCAAAAATATCAAGGTTATGAAAAGTACCCGGATGATAATGTTAAAAATAATTGTACGAGAATGTCTGGGAACTTCGGAATGAATACTAGTAAATTCTTGTAATGTATGAATTTTCGCTCCTTTACATTTTTTCGGGTATTTTTGGGAACGTGTAAAAGAATTCTCGGAATAATTGCCATGTAATTTATACATTCCTATTCCAACACTTGCAAAACAGTTTCGCCCAGATATAGATGTGTTTTATTTTAGACATTGGAATTTGCCCAGTTTTAAATTCGCCCGCTGACATCAAGGGCGAAAGGTGCGAAAATAAAACGGAAGCAAATATTTCTTTGTATACAGTATCAATTTCAATCGTATTTCATTGACAAGTATTATTTATATGTATATTACTTTTATTAAAAAATTCACGAAAAAGTGTTGGAAACAGTAACTTGAGACAAACTATAAGTATTTCTCTCATCGTAATTTATTTAGTCTGGTAGTACAAAATCCCTAGGTATGTTTCCATTTCATTTTTTTTTCACCTGCATGCTGATTTCGGGTACCAAATTGGCGCTAAAATGCACTAGTATTAAATTGCGTGGTCGCAATCAGAGCTGATTTTCATTTTTTATGAATTTATATTTTCACAGAATATATCTCTAAATCAGGTTAATAGATGCAAGTCCCTGCGCAACGGTTTAAATAAAAAGGTTTTTTTTTTTTTTCTTTTTTTTTTTTTTATGTATAGATGTAGCTTTACGGTTCGTCAACCCACATTGCCCGTACTGCTACGGTTCTGCAGTTAATATTGACTTCAAGTTATCTTCTACTGATTGTAGAGACTATTTTACTGTATAGTGAGCTACCTTAAATCGTAACTTTGCTTCTTAAAAACTCTGGTTTTTCATTTCCCTGTAATGTTTTTTTGCGTAAAGTTTTTATCTGTATACATACATGTACATGTTAAAAAAATACAATACCCGATCGCGAGAGATTGCATAACCTACCCCATACAGAGCTGTAACAGCATCCGCCTGTAATACATGTATATAATTATCTGGAAGTCTGACTAACACGCCTTGGTTATTTCATAATGTTGTAGATATCGGGGCTGATTTCCAACTACAGACATTCTGTTCTCGTCTCCAAAAGAAATATGGCGATATAGTCAGGACCAGAATCAAAGACAAATGGGCAGTGTTCATTTTTCACCCGGATCTTGCCAAAGAGGTTTTGGAAATACAAGTGAAATACCCTTATCGTCCTCCAATAGATATCGTCAGAGTTTACAACGACGAACAGAAGCTCAGCCAAAACCTGGCAACGTTGCAAGTCACTGTTTAACTTGAAATTTAAAAGACTTTTTTTTTACGGAGGGGGGGGGGGGGGCTTCTCTCGTATATGTACAATCACTTATAATCATTTTGAGAAATCATAAACTTTCAAAGGGCAACTACACAAATTTTTAAAATTATTTCAAAGGGCAACTACTCCAAATAGTTTAAGAACTTATGGTACGCTGTTTTTGTACCAGGTATATAAAAATATTATGAAATGTCGAGATGAATAGTCGAAGCGTCGGCCATATTGCCGAATATTAATGTTCACCAGACGGACATAGAGATATATCGTGCAGTCACGTGTCACGTTTAAACCAATGAAAGTGTGATATTTCAGTCGAAGGAAAAAACAAGTCATAATTATAATTATATAAGATTTTATAGTAGATGTTTGGTGATCTTTTTTCATTTGGTTCATACAATTCATAGATATTTTTATATGAGAGAATACGGACAATATCAAATGTTTCCAACAAGTGTAAAATAAATATAGTTGCTTCATAATTTCCAAAGCTCTTATTTGCAGAAATGGTGAGGCTTGGGCTAGATTACGGAAACCCACACAGCAGCTGATCCAAAGACCATTGGCCGTGTCTGCCTATGTAGATATTCTGTCAAAGGTACATGTAGCCGAGGACTTCGTACAGAAATACCAAGATGGCGGAACCTTTGAGGATCTCCGACCAGTTCTTGCAAATTATGCAACAGAAAGTAACCTAATATATTAATATTTATATAATTATAAGAAATTTTAATGCCAATTTTTTTTGGAAACAAAAATAGGTCTACGTGTTTGGTTTCAATTCATTTTTTAACAAGTGAAATTAATTGTTTAAACCGTTATGAAAAAAATACATGCATAAGTTAATACAATTTAAATATTTCTATTTTTTTTTAAAATACATGCATAAGTTAATACAATTTAAATATTTCTATTTTTTTTTAAATTAATTGTAAGTGATTTTTTTAATGGAGGATGGGTTTAGGTTTTTTGTGTCTCAATGACATTTGTAATTTTCTGTCAGGTGTAGGAATGCTTTGTTTCAATCGACGTTTTGGGTGCCTGGATAAGAAGAGTATCATTGACATCAAACTTTTAGAAGACATGTTCGACGCAATAGATAAGGATTTGAGAAGTATCGTATTCAAGCCATACATTTACGTGTCAACTCCATTGTACAGGCAATTTAAGAAAGCAGCAGACCATCTGTTTAGGTTAGATTTACTTGTTTAATTACCCATTGAGACTCTGAACAATTATAAAGCTAGTACGCTTTATTTTTCTTCGCAAAAAAAATCACAAAAATTAAGTAAACATACTATGTTACATCATATCTGTATTTCTCAGTATTTCCCAATCAGAGATCAAAAATGCATTGTCAACATTGGAAAAAATGAAATCTGAAGGAAAGCTGGATGAGTATCTTGAACAGCCGAATCTACTGTACTCGTTGCTGGGTCATCCCAAAATGACTCCAGCTGATGTGGACAGAACCATTGTTGACCTCTTTGTTGCAGGCGTGGAGTCAGTGAGTATATTTCTAAGCCTATACCACAAGAAGACATACTTTTACATACATGTACATGTATGTTGTGACATTTTTGAAAACATTACCAGAAAAGTGGTAGGATATTGTAATTCTTTTTTGATTAGTTTGTTTGTTGTTTTTTTTTTTTTGTTTTTTTTAATTTTTTTTTTTTGTTGGGGGGGGGGGTGTTTTGTTTTTGATTTATTTTTGTTTTTGCTTTTCTGTTTTTGTTCGTTTGATTGTTTTCTGTTTGTTTTGGGGGGTTTTTTTGGTTTCTTTTTTTTATTTTGGAAGAAAAGTGGAGTAACATTTTAACAATATGAGACTTTTGTTGCTTAAATTTCGTATTCTAGTAGTTTGCTTAAATTTCCGATGGTCTCTTTTCAGACTTCGAACACATTAACTATATTGTGGTTCGAACTGGCGAAGAATCAAGATAAGCAGGATAAACTGTACAAGGAAATTTCGTCGGTTTGTGGCAATGGTGACGTCACAAAAGAAGCTCTGGCCAACATGTCGTATCTAAAGGCATGTGTGAGAGAAACAATGAGGTAAGAAAATTATAAAAGTTTTTTTTTTCAACTATATCTATAGTACAATAACACAGCTTAAATATTTTTTCCTATTAAAATTTGTATAATGTTGGAAGTAATAAATGCAAAGTTTAATATGTTACATGTCTTATTTTTAATATATTGTGTGATGACATGTTTGCTACAAATGATCAAGCGTGTTGTGCTGGTCAAACATAAACAATAAAAGCACAAGTAAATGATTGGTTTTTACATTTGTTCTTCAAAGTCATTGTTATTACAATCAATCAGCTTTAAAATGTTTTATCTACTGTGACTTAAATCAAATGTCTGCTTTACAATCCGTTTTTTATTAATTGGAGAATTTATTCCCCAACATCTCCTGGGTCTTACCGCCGCTTTGACAAAAACGTGGTTGTGGGTGGATACCATATTCCAGCAGGGGTAAGTCTTTTCCTTTTCCATATCTCTCTTTTATCATTTCTAAAATGATGACCGTTTTTATGTCGTTATAAGATTCATAATTTTGCAAATATGCGTTTATTGGTGCAATCTTCTGCAAAAGATCAATTTTCAGTTCAATGTTCAGTTATCTTGAACAACTAACTAAATAACTCATTTTTCTATCAAATTCAACTTCGCCTTGTTTTCCCTTTACCTTAAAAAACTATCTTTTATCTTAAATATAGGTTGTATGTTCATGTATTTAAAATGTACAGAAATATATAAAAAAAAAATGTAAAATTTGCATTTATTTTATGCGCATAACAACCCCCCCCCCCCCCCCTCTTTAAAAATCAAAATATCATAGAAACGCTTGTGTTCAACACCACGTGCACTTCCAACTTAAATTAGTACATATTCAAAACAATATTTCAGACCGAATTGGTCATCTGTCTCCAACAAATGTGTGAAGATCCTCGGTTTTTTAAGAGTCCTGAGACGTTTCTGCCCGAGAGGTTCATGCGTGACGACACCACGTTGGCGGAAGAATACAAAAACACCAACCCCTTTGCTACACTTCCGTTTGGCTTTGGTCCCAGAAACTGTGTTGGGCAGCGCTTTGCAGAAACAGAGATGTATATCGTTACTGCAAAGGTAATTATATAACTGTAATTATAAAAAAGGATCTTGAAAATACACGTTAAAAAACAAACAATACATTTAATTGAATGAGCTCATCAATTAATGGCAATACACGCACATCTTACTTATAATATGTTCAAATTCTTTGCGCAGATCTAGAAGGGACAAGGAGTCTTGACCCCCTCACCCCAGAGAACTGAAATATAAAATATTATATACAGAGTAAATGACCGAAAATATACCTTTGACCCCCCCTCCCCGACAAACATTGATACCCCTTTCACATGGAATTTTTTTCTGGATCCGCGCATGAAATTTAAAGCTGAACACCGCTCGTAAATAGGCATTGTCCGCCATATTACTTTCCAATTCGCCTTTCATTCCAGAACCCCTTTATAAGCCTTATGTTAGTTACCGGTACAACGCATTTCGGTGTTCGGGTTTCACCTGTGTAGGTGCTACTCACGCTTTGCCGTCGTAAATAAAGTCCTCGAACACGCTGACCGAGTACTCGCGTACCATTTCGCAATTAGTGAAGAAAGACTCCAAGTAAAAAATGGCATCAATTGCACAGATTAGTGCTATGCAACAAATACAGCAAAATGCCATAAATGCAGTAAAATATAAGCAAAGTAGCAATGCAAGATAACCGACACATGTACATGACTTCCATTCGACTACAATGGTCAGGGTCAACAAAGTGCTACTTTCGTATTCTTTTGAATATTCGCGCGCGTAAATGGGGTTAATCAACGGGAGGTAACTCTTGAGAGTGTCGTAAATTATACAATTCGCAAATGTTTCGTATGTCAATAAGAATGTAAAAACATCATCATCTTGATAAAAGATAAACAATTAACAACTATCCAAGGCTTTGTTTTATCTTATCAACTTCAATCAAGAGATTCTTGAATTTTGCGACATATCAATGTAAACAGCAGAAGGATAAAACGTACGCTCAACTAGGACCCTAGGTCACCTGCTTATTCACAACTACCAAATCTGTGCACTCCGCTACAAAATGTAGTGCATTACAACCGCAAAGTGAAAGTAGAATAACTAGTACCACTACTTAGCCTTTAGAAATGATATACAACAGGCAGAAATGTATTTTTATTAAAGAATACCCCTCTAAGTATTGGAAGTACACTATAGAGGATAAAAATTCAACATTGACTGTTATTTGAAAGATATATGATATACGTTATATAGACATAAGGTGACCTGTGGTCCCCCTAAGGATATATAAGTTAAATGTAACACAAAATCCTCCTCATTAAAATATCAAAGTACTTCACCTTCTTACTCTGTATACGTAGGTGTAGCCTGTAGAAAGAAGTAGTTTTGCCCTCCCCAGCCACCCACCCATAGACTTTTTACTGATACTTTAATATAATGGTAAAATGATTTGATAATAAATTACATTAGATGACATCTGGTTTCCGTAATGGATGCATGCCAAAACAGTTTTGTATAAAAAAATATCTGAAATTTTCGAGCCCGTTAGTGATGAGAACTGTGTGATATTTTTTTTTCATACAGAGCTGTTTTCGGCATATATCGTACTAAAACACTGCTATTGAATTTCATTGTTGATTTACCTGAGACAGTCTGATTTTGAAGGATATCAGTACTGTAACTACGAGTAACGGTCTTATTTTAAGAAGCTCACTAATATCGGACTGTACATGTAAAATTTTAGACTGCTGGAACAAAGGAATGACATCAAATTTGTGTTCTAACTAAAGATACATCTGAACAACAAAGGCAACCTTATAAACGTAATGCTCTAGCTAACACCTGGTCTCTTTATTGTCATTACGGAGTAGGTGTTCCCCTGTCTACAGGTGTTGCATGAGGGTTGGAGTTCACCACTCCCCCCCCCCACCTACCACTTCCCTGGACTGGATTTTCACTCATCAAATTAAAAAAATATATTTAAATTGCTAAAATAAACATAGTAAATACGGACCTTTTGTGAATTGCATCTAAGAAATAAATGAAGACGAGCAAATCGTCACCCCTTTACCCCCCCCCCCCCCCCCCAACTTCATTTGACGACAAAAAATAAGGAATAAATGTGATCGAAATGTGTACCGTTTTTGCTTATTTATAAAATCAAAGTCTGAACTTTTGTGTTCAGTAGATTAGAGTATAATTTTTCACACGCCACATTTTTAACCTGTTGTCTCCTTATAAGTTATGCAATCTCTGGTCTCCCAAATGATGTACAATATATGGCGAACTCTGGTTTACGTATTTATTATCATCTTTATGTGACACATGTTCCCTCTAACAATTATGTTCTTCCTAATAAACAATATAAATACATTGTATAGTGCATGATTTTCGTCTTGAAAAAAGACATAAGATAACCTCTGGTATCCGTATTGATTTTCAAAATATAACGTTGATTTAGAAGCTAAGGTGACCTGTGGTCTCCTTATAGACATTGGTTTCTTTACAGTGGATGAATTCTGCATGGTAATTCTCCATCTTGTAAAATAAAAAGGCATCTGGTCTTTGTATTAATGAACAATTTACTACAATAATTTAGGTCTAAAGGTGACCTCTCATCTCCTTATTGATAATTCATAAAATTTTATCCCTAGTCTCTCTACCGTGGATTACTTTGGTCTCTCTAACGTGGATTACTTTGGTCTCTTTACAGTGGATTACTTTGGTATCTCCACCTTATAAAATGAAATAAGGTGACCTCTGATCTCCTTTTTAATTAACAAAATTATTACGACACATATCCAAGACCTTAAACGAACTCTGGTTTACCTACAATAGATGATATTTATTAATTCTTCATCTTGTAAAATAACATTAACGGATCTCTGATCACCGTATTGATTTACAGAATTAATAATTATACTACATCAATTTAGATCATAAGGTGACCTATGGTCTCCTTTTGGATATTCCACTTAAGGTGACCCTTGGGTCCTCTACAGTAGATGACTTTTTTTAATCTCCATCTTGCAAAATGACATTAAGTGACCTCTGGTCTTCGTTATTAGTTAACAAAAATATAACGACATAGATCGAGTACCAAAGGTAACCTTTGGTTTTTCTACAGTGGAAGGCTTGTTGGGAATCTCCATCTTTTAAAATGACATTATCTGACCTCTGGTTAACGTATAGATCTTTGAATTAAATCTAAACCTTTTTGAAGCTAAGGTGACCTCTAAATTCCTTTTAGATATTCCTCTTATAATGACCACTTGGTTTCTCTACAGTAAATGACTTCAGGTAAATGTCTATCTTGGAAAAGAAGGTGACATCTGGTGTTCGTATTTATCAACAAACTATTACATTGATTTAGGACATATCGGGACCTATCATCTTGAAATTCCATTCAAGCTTACCCATAATCTAACAAATGGATGACATCTAGTGAGTATACATCTTGTTTAATGACATTTGGGGACCTCTGGTATCCTTTTGATAAACAAAATTATTGCTACATTAATGAAGGACATAAGGGGACCTAAGGGCTCCTCATGGATATTTTACTAAATGTGACCTCTGCTCTCCCTACAGTAAATGACTTATTTAAATCTACATCTTGTAAATTGACATTAGGTGACCCCTGATTTCCGTTATTAATGGACAAAATTATAACGACAGACATTGCTTTCCAAAGGTGACCTTTAGTGGATGGCTTCTAGGGATATCCATCTTGTTATGACATTAGCTGACCGTTTCTATATCAAAATTATTTTATTGATGAAGGACCTGAGGTGACCTCTGGTCTCCTTGTGCATATTTTTACTTCAGGTGACCCCTGATCTCACTACCATGGCTGAATACCTATCATGTAAATGACATAAGGTGACCTCTGGTCTCCCTATAGATAAGGAAAACAATCATTTAATTGATAGGGGACATGAACTGACATCTGGTCTCCTTATGGGTGTTTTTGTAAATAAAATATGTTGACCTCTGGACTTCATGTCATTTTAAGAAAATTAAAACTACATTGTCTTTAGACCCAGGTTGACGTCTGGTAGCCTTTTAGATATTCACTTAGGGTAATCCCTGGTCTTCCCACTGTGGATGGTTTTGGTAAATCTTTACCTTGTATATTGATATTTTGTTAAAACTCAGGTCTCCATATTGAATCAAAGAATTGCAACGTCAATGTAAAACTGTTGGTGACCTCTGGTCCCTTATCGATTTTTTACTTAAGGTGACCCCTGGTCACCCTACCGTGAATAACCTTAGTGAATCTCCATCTTGTAATATCATCTGAGGTAACACCAGTTAGTCAAAGAATGGATGAAGACTGATTAATCTCCATCTGCAAAATGCATCTGCCGACCTCCAGTTTCCGTATTGATTTACAAAATCACTACGACATTTGTGTAGGTAATACATGTAAATAGGCCACTTCTCTTTCTCTCATGATATTTCAATTACTACAGTGGATGACCGGTAGCTCTCAATCCTGTAAAATGACATAAGGGGACCCCTGGTCACCCTACAATGGATGACCAATGACTCTCCATAGTGTAAAATGACATAAGGTCATGACTGGTGACTCTCTGTCCTGTAAAATGACATAAGGTGACCCCTGGTCACCCTACATATATGACCGGTGACTCTCCATAGTGCAAAATGACATAAGGGGACCCCTAGTCACCCTACAGTGGATGACCGGTTACTCTCCATACTGTAAAATGATATAAGGTGACCCCTGGGCACCCTTCAGTGGATGACCAATGACTCTCCATAGTGTAAAATGACATAATGTCATGACTGGTGACTCTCTGTCCTGTAAAATGACATAAGGTGACCCCTGGTCACCCTACAGTAAATGACCGGTGACTCTCCGTATTGTAAAATGACATAAGGGGACCCCTAGTCACCCTACAGTGGATGACCGGTCACTCTCCATAGTGCAAAATGACATAAGGTGACCCCTGGGTACCCTTCAGTGGATGACTGGTGACTCTCTATCCTGTAAAACGACATAAGGTGACCCCTGGTCACCCAACAGTAAATAACCGGTGACTCTCTATATTGTAAAATGACATACGGTGACCCCTGGTCACCCTACAGTGGATGCCCTGGTCATCCTACAGTGGATGACCGGTCACTCTCGATAGTGTAAAATGACATAAGGTGACCCCTGGGCACCCTGCAGTGATGACTGGTGACTCTCTATCCTGTAAAATGACATAAGGTGATCCATGGTCTCCTTATTGATATAAAGAATTAATACAACAGTGATAAAAAAAATTACCTCTGGTCCCCTTAGGCATATTTCAATTAAGATGACCCCTGGTCTCCCTACGTTGGATGGCTTTGGTAAATCTTCACCTTGTATATTGAAATATTTGTTAAATCTGGTCTCCGTAATGACTCAAAGAATTACAACATCAATCAAACAATTAGAAATTAATAGTGTTATATCCTACCATTAATTCATGTGATGTTTGTTGAGTTATGAACATTTGATATTTTCAAAGTTTATTCTTTAAAAAGTGTTTGTAAAATATATACTTTTAACCGATTGATACACTTTGGAGCAATGAAATCCGAGAAAGACGTTAGAGGTCCAAGTATTTACGAAAAACATTGATGACGCCACTTATTCATTTTTCACTTAAAATGACCCTTGGTTAACCTACAGTGAATAACCTTAGTGAATCTTCATCTTGTAAAATGATCTGAGGTAACACCAGGTAGTCAAAGAATGGATGAAGACTGATTAATCTTCATCTGCAAAATGCATCAGCCGACTTTAAGTTTCCGTATATATTGATTTACAAAATCATCACGACATTTGCGTAGGAAATACATGTAAGGAGGTGACTTCTCTTTCTCTCATGATATTTCACTTAAGGGGACCCCTGGGCACCCTACAGTGGATGACCGGTCACTTTCCATCGTGTAAAATGACAAAGGTTCACAAAATCATAACGACATTTGTGTGGGAAATACATGTAAGGAGGTGACTTCTCTTTCTCTCATGATATTTCTGTTAAGGTGACCCCTGGTCACCCTACAGTGGATGACCGGCAACTCCCCATAGTGTAAAATGACATAAGGTGACCCGTGGACATCCTTCAGTGGATGACTAATGACTCACCATCCTGTAAAGTGACATAAGGTGACCCCTGGTCACCCTAGAGTAGATGACCGGTGACTCTCACCTTATGTCATATAACATGATGGAGAGTCACCAGTAATCCACAGTAGGGTGCTCACAGGTCACCTTATATCATTTTGGAGAGTCACCGGCCATCCTCTGTAGGGTGACCAGGGGTCCCCGTATATCATTTTACACGATGGAGAGTCACCGGTCATCCACTGTAGAATGATCAAGGGGGTCACCTTTTATCATTTTACACGATGGGGAGTCACCGGTAATCCACTGTAGGGTGACCAGGGTTTCCCGTATATCATTTTACACAATGGAGGGTCACTGGTCATCTGTAGGATGACCAGGGGTCACCCTATGTCATTTTACACTATGGAGAATCATCGGTCATCCACTGTAGGATGACCATGGCATCCACTGTATGATGACCAGTGGTCACCTTATGTCATTTTACACTTTGGAGAGTGATCGATCATCCTCTTTAGGGTGACTAGGGGTCCACTTATGTCATTTTTAACTACTGAGAGTCACCGGTCATCCACTGTAAGGTGACCAGTGGTCACCTTATATCCTTTAACACGGTTGATAGTCACTGGTTATCCACTGTACGGTGAACAGGGGTCACCTTATGTCATTTTACACGATGAAGAGTCACTGGTTATCCACTGTACGGTGAACAGGGGTCCCCGTATATCATTTTACATGATGGTGAGTCACCGGTCATCCTCTGTAGGGTGACCAGGGGTAACCTTATATCATTTTACACAATGGAGAGTCATCGGTTATCCTCTGCAGGGTGGCCAGGAGTCACTTTGTCATTTAACACTTTGGAGAGTCACCGGCTGTCCACTGCAGGGTGACCAGGGGTATCCATATGTCATTTAACACGATGCAGAGTCACCGATCATCCACTGAAGGGTGCCCACGGGTCATCTATGTAATTTCACACAATGGAGAGTCACCGGTCATCCACTGCAGGGTGACCAGAGGTCACCTTATGTCATTTCACACGATAGAGAGACACTGGTCATCCACTGTAGGTTGAACAGGGGTCACCTTATGTCATTTTACACGATGGAGAGTCATCGGTCATCCTCTGTAGGATGATTGGTGACTCTCCATTGCGTAAAATGACATACGGGGACCCCAGGTCACCCTACAGTGGTTGACCGGTGACTCTCCATTGTGTAAAATGATATAAGGTGACCTGTGTGCACCCTGCAGTGGATAACTGGTGACTCTCCATCCTGTATTATGACAAAAGATGACCCGAGATCTCCGTATTGATATAAAGAATTAATACAACAGTGATAAAAAAAACTAAGGTTACCTCTGGTCCCCTAGGCATATTTCAATTATTCATTGTGTAAAATGACATACGGGACCCCAGGTCACCCTACAGTGGTTGACCGGTGACTCTCCATTGTGTAAAATGTTATAAGGTGGCCTGTGGGCACCCTGCAGTGGATAACTGGTGACTCTCCATCCTGTAATATGACATAAGATGACCCGAGATCTCCGTATTGATATAAAGAATTAATACAACAGTGATAAAAAAAAACAACTTAGGTTTCCTCTGGTCCCCCTAGGCATATTTCAATTATTCATTGTGTAAAATGACATACGGGGACCCCTGGTCACCCTACAGTTGTTGACCGGTGACTCTCCATTGTGTAAACTGATATAAGGTACCCTGTGGGCACCCTGCAGTGGATAACTGGTGACTCTCCATCCTGTAATAAGACATAAGATGACCCGAGATCTCCGTATTGATATAAAGAATTAATACAACAGTGATAAAAAAAAACTTAGGTTACCTCTGGTCCCCCTAGGCATATTTCAATTATTCATTGCGTAAAATGACATACGGGGACCCCAGGTCACCCTACAGTAGTTGACCGGTGAGTGACTCTGCATTGTGTAAAATGATATAAGGCGACCTGTGGGCACCCTGCAGTGGATTACTGTTGACACTCCATCCTGTTATATGACATAAGATGACCCGAGATCTCCGTATTGATATAAAGAATTCATACAACAGTGATAAAAAAACTAAGGTTACCTCTGGTCCCCCTGGGCATATTTCAATTATTCATTGTGTAAAATGACATACGGGGACCCCAGGTCACCCTACAGTTGTTGACCGGTGACTCTCCATTGTGTAATATGATATAAGGTGACCTGTGGGCACCCTGCAGTGGATAACTGGTGACTCTCCATCCTGTAATATGACATAAGGTGATTCGAGATCTCCGTATTGATATAACGAATTAATACAACAGTGATAAAAAAACCTTAGGTTACCTCTGTTCCCCCTAGGCATATTTCATTTATTCACTGTGTAAAATGACATACGGGAACCCCTGGTCACCCTACAGTGGTTGACCGGTGAGTGACTCTGCATTGTGTAAAATGATATAAGGCGACCTGTGGGCACCCTGCAGTGGATTACTGTTGACTCTCCATCCTGTTATATGACATAAGGTGACCCAAGATCTCCGTATTGATATAAAGAATTAATACAACAGTGATAAAAAATCTAAGGTTACCTCTGGTCCCCCTAGGCATATTTCATTTATTCATTGTGTAAAATGACATACGGGGACCCCTGGTCACCCTACAGTGTTCACAATTCAACAAATTACACTCAAATTTCGGTTGCTTTTTAAGAATGCCTTACTGAAGCATTGTAAATATTAAAATAGGAAAGGTGATTTTTGACCAAAATCGTGACCATGCCAATATAAGGTAACCTCTGGCTTTGGTAAATCTTCACCTTGTATTTTAAAATATTTATTAAATCTGGTCTCAATATTGACTCAAAGAATTACAACATCAATCTAAAACCATTGGTGACGTCACTTATTCTTTTTTTACCTAAGGTGTTCTATGGTTATCCTACAGTGAATAACCTTAGTGAATCTCCATCTTGTAAAATAATCTGAGGTAACACCAGGTAGTCAATGAATGGATGAAGACTGATTAATCTCCAATTTGCAAAATGCATCAAATGACCGGTGACTCTCCATACTATAAAATGACATACGGTGACCTCTGGTCTCCCTAAAGATAAAAATTATTACTCCATTGATTTCAGACCCACGTTGACCTCTAGTCTCCTTGTGAATGTAATTTGATATTTAGCCTTCTTACAGTGATTGACTTTTGGTGAATATCCATCTTCAAAACTACATTAAGGTGACCTTTGGTCTCTCTATAGATTCACAAATTATTACTTCATTGATTTAGGACCTAAGATCGCCTCTGGTGTAATTTTGGATAGTTTACTTAAAGTGACCCACACTCTTTAAACTAACAAAATTATTTTATTGGTTAAAGACCTAAGGTTACCTCTGGTCTCCTAATGGATATTCCACCTAAGAGGACCCCTTGTCTTCCTACAGTGGCTGAATTATATTGAAGCTCTCCACTTGTAAAATCTTGTAAAATGACATAAGATGAACTCCGATCTCCCTATAGGTGAACAACATTTTTATTTGATTGATTTAATATCAAAGGTGACCTCTAGGCTCCTTACCGTGGCTGACTTCTGGTGAACCTCCATCTTCAAAAATGACAAAATGTGATCCCTGGTCTTCTTATAAATTATTAAAATTATAACAACATTGATAACGGACCTATAGTGACCTCTGGTCTTCCTTTGGATAATCTATTTAAAGTGACCCCTGGATTCTCTACAGTGGATGCCTTCTGGTGCAGCATCCTTTACACATTTTTTTTAAGATAGAGTTTGGTGGTGAACTTTAAAGCATCAGATCTACCTTAAATTTTAGAAATTATGTTTTAAGCTATAAACTATATCTTTTTGTAGAATTTTATTATAAAGGAGATTAATATAATATAAAAATGGTCACGATCATCGAACCTCCTTAATATGTGACCTCCGGTCTCCCTAAAGATTAACAAAAAATTATTACTTCAGTGATCTAGGACCAAAGATGAACTCTGGTGTCATTATAAATGGTTCCCTTTAGATTAACAAAATTATTTAATTGGTTACCTAAGGTAACCTCTGTTCTCTTTATTGGTGTTCGAAGTAAGGTGACCTCTAGTCTCCCTACAGTTGCTTCTGGTGAATTAATCTCTATCTTCAAAAATGCATAAAGGTCAGACCTCTGGCCTTTTTTTGGATATTTCATTTAATGTGATCAATGGTCTTCTTATATAGATTAATAAGGTTATCATTTCATTGATTTAGGACCTGAGGTGAACTTGGTCTTCCAATATATTACCAAAATTATAGCAACAATTGATTCAGGACCTAAGGTGATCTCTATTGATATCGTTTTTATAATGATCACTTGTTTCTCTACAGTGAGTGGCTTTTGGTGAATCTGTATCCTTAAAAATCTATAAATCTCTAAGCACGTAGCATCGTTTTTGAAAGTGGGGAGGGGGGGGGGGCAGAGTCATCCAAAAAATCTTAAAACTCTTGATAAGCAAAAAAAAAACCAGTTCCCCAAAGTCTTCAAAATCCTAATCCATGGGGGACTGGGACTGGGGGGGGGGGGCAGCCCCCCTTCCCCGATGCTACGTGCCTGGACCTCTTATTTCCCTATAGATTAATAGAATTCATAGGACCTAATATAATATGACCTCAAGGCATATTATGAATATTTCACTTAAAGTGACACCTGCTCTATTAATTGCCAAAATTATTTTTTCTCTCTTCATATTTAGGACCTACGGTAAACTCTGGTCTCAAACGAACATTCCACTTAATTTAACCCCTGGTCTCTCTAAAATGACTGACTTCCAGTAAATATTAATCTTGTAAATTGTCATAAGATGACCGGATGACATCTCTCCATTGATATTACACATCAGGTGACCCCTGGTCCCTACAGTGGATCACTTCTGACGAATCTCAATATTGTAAAACTGACACTAGGCAGATGTTAGGTAACTTTTGTTTCCGTATTGATTAACAAAATGATTACGACATTGTTTTAGGACGTAACCTGTGTTCTCCCTATGGATATAGAAAAAAAGAAAGTAGATTTACATTCTTATCTTCACTTGTAAAAGAGTTCCATAAGTGCTCATTAATACATTCATTTTGGAGAACTATTTTCGGGTGACCCAAGGTCCTAGTTGAGCGTACGTTTTATCCTTCTGCATGTAAACAGCAGACGTCATTCGGCAGATATGTCACTTCATCCTCTTCTGATTTCATGGGTAAAAAGTTGAATAGGGGATTTAAAACAAAAGAACAGACATCAAGATTGGTTAAAATTTCGGCAAGTTTGGCAGCCCGGCAGAATTGCATCAAGGAAGACAAAGAAAGGGAGGGGGATTGAGTTTTGCCGTTGTAGCAAATGATCACACATACAATAGATCAACAAACAGCGAACGTGATACAGACGTCCCGATTGAAGAGGCTACACAACGATTTAGTGATACACACAATTGGAGAGAAGGGCGAAGAATAGTAGAGCTAGATATATTAGCTCAGGGCTTATCGGGTTGTAAAAAATGTGGAGTCCCACTTCAACTTTCCCATGCAATTGACATCAAGACATGTGGCCTTTCTGCACTTCTGAAAGTAAGTATGTTTACGATTGTTTATAATGTGAGGTCTTAATGAAGCAACAATTTGAAAAATACATTTGTGCCACAATTCACAAACTTTGAACAAATTCCAAGTGGACGGAATTGATTGGCATTTATAATCAGAGACATACATGTACATAACATGTTATTTATGTCTCTAGCATAATGTAGAATTTCCTCATGAAAAGTATAATGAAATTTTCTTTAAAAACATAATGTAGAGATTTATCGCAAGTTTATCAGTGTTTATCACAAAACTAATTCATAAGATCTACATGTACTTTATATTTGCATATTAATTATATAGTTCTGATTAGTAGAAATTATAGTTGAGTTGCTTATATACCAATTAAACCCTTTTCTTCAGGTTCCCTGTTACAATACAAATTGTAATTACATCAATTGTGTACCCACTGGGAAGAGGCATAATGGCATATGGGATGCAAATTCAAAGCTTGCAACAGGTAAACAGTGATAATAATATAGACATAACAGTTACACATTTGATTTTGATTTTAAAACACATGCATGCATCTGTATTGAAATATCAGAAAGCGGTATAGCTCACTTATAGTCTGTCCCAAGTTATTGCTTCCAGCGTTTTTTGATGATTTTTAATGAAAATACACATATCTGTGAAATCAATAAAAGGGAAAATATCCAAAATATCTTCATTGACGCATTATCTTTTTTCAATCATAAAAGTTCACAGGAACGAAATTAAATTTCTTACGGAGATTTATATTGGGAAATGTTTACATCTTTTCACCATTTGGAACTCACTCGGAATACCTCGCACAATTTTTCAACGTTACCATCTGGGCTTAATCATGAGTATTGTAATGTAAAACCCATGTCGACTTTTGTATTTTGGGTTGTGTTTTGAAACCTGAAGCGTTAGAGAGGGCATTTCAAAATAGATAATCTGGACATTTTCCATATTAGTGGATGAACGTAGTTTGAGCTCAAAGGTATTAATGATTATCGAAATATTAAGCGAAAAGTGTTGGAAGCAAAAACTCGGAACAGAGTATAGAACACAATTTTGTGTACAATACATATAGATTAAATACATGGCATATTTTATATTGCGTCCTATATTAGCCCGAGAACAATCATAGTGTAGGCGAAAAAAATGAGAAAAATGCTCTATACTTATTTGAGAATTACATAATATTTTATGTGAGCAACTGTGACTGATCAATCAATCTGTTTATTTTATATGAACACAACATGGAGGAATTCTTCTCAGGAATTTCACATATATTTATAAAATACATGGTTAC
This sequence comes from Magallana gigas, assembly GCF_902806645.1. Classification (NCBI taxonomy): domain Eukaryota; kingdom Metazoa; phylum Mollusca; class Bivalvia; order Ostreida; family Ostreidae; genus Magallana; species Magallana gigas. The sequence goes on from NC_047563.1 coordinate 41,867,091, forward strand.
TGTCTGGAAATATAAGCTATATTTGGGCGAGGGTAAGAAAACGTGAGGGCGAGGCTTGTGGAGTCCTAAGCCTTGTCCTCTTTGACCTGAGCCCAAATATCGCTTATATTTCAAGATATTTATCATGTATTTTGTTTAACGTGCAACATAATATCACATTTTGCACCCTAAATGAGCTTTATTTGACAAAATGTGTTGCATATCTGCAGTTGAAACCATGACGCCATGGTGTAGAGGCAAGAAAGATGACTTCATAATTAGTGCATTTGAACGTCGGTTGAATGCACGAAGCTATATTGAGGCATTGACTGAATATAGCTTTAGTTTATTAGGTTACTTTTATTAGGTCAATGCAAGGGGTTGTTGCGAGATAAATTGAATTCAGTTGTTACTAATTAAGTGTATTAACTCTCAATAATCTGAAAATTGAAGAAAGTTTCAAATGTATCTTGCATGAAATACATAAGAATAAGAAAGCTGCTGTCTTTGTAATTTAAAGTATTTGTTGTTTGAAAAATTAAACCTTCTATTTTATAATTTCTAAAGCAATGGTTCACAGTGGAATTGGTGGAAGGCAAGTTAATAGCTTCTTGTCAGCCCTTAATATCCCACCAGTCAGCAATACCCTCCTTTCCAAAAGAGAGAAGGAGATGGGAAGTGCAATGGAATGTGTTGCCCAAGCCAGTGTTATGGAAAATTTATCAGAAGAAGTGAAATTGTCTAAAATGTAATTTTGCATTTCTGCTACATGTACATGTATTTATAATACCATTTAAATTTAAAACATTTATATCTGAAAATACTTTTCAGCATAACCTCATAAAAATATGCTTGTTTTAACTATTTTAAAAAGTTAAATATGTCTCTAATAAATCATTAGGCCACACCAATATAACTTCTTTTCAGTCTGACATCCGGTGAAAGGTACAAGCGGGCGAGCGATTAAATAATAAATTAAATTATTATTTCTTGTAGCCAAAATTTTTAGGCGGTACATGAATAAATTTGTGCTGATGGTTATATTTTTTCTACTTGTTTCTAATTTATAAATTAAAACTATTTAAAATGTGAAAAATAGAGCAGAAATAGAAAAGAAAACAACACAGAGTTTCCTTGATGTGATTTATTAATAAAAAATTATTTAGATAGTTTTATTTAAATACGAGCATGCAGGGACAAACAAGAAATTATATTGGTGTGGCCTTAATGAGTGAAAAATTATGAAATCTACAAGTTTTATTTGGTACATAGATGTTACTTTCATACCCTTATATAAAATTTTCAATTGAAAAAATTATATTTTTGTAATATTTTTTAGAGATGAAAATACTGATGGGCTAACTGTAAGTGTTGATGGTGCATGGCAGAAGAGGGGAAGTGGCAGATCATTTGACAGTCTTTCAGGTGCTTATAACTGAATTTAAAACTATATACATATAAACTTGATTCAAAGTTCAAACTCAAACAATGCCAATTAAACTTTGCTAGTATATAACTGACGTAAATTAAAATCATGTCCTCTGACTACTATTTTATACATTTTACCCAGTAGATCTCATTTAAAAATTTGACTTTGTAGGTCACTGCTCAATGATTGGGGCCAAAACAGGAAAAGTTGTTGGATATAATGTGCACAGCAAGTTCTGCAAGACCTGTGATAATTCGTTAAAGAAAGGAAAAACACCAAATAAGCATGACTGTCGGATGAACTGGAGTGGAAGTGCTAAGGCCATGGAGCAGGATATGGTGGTTGAGATGATGAAAACATGTAAAGAAAAAGGAGCCGTGGTAGAGACAATCATTGCAGATGATGATACAACAACACTTGCCAGAATAAAACAAAATGTTAATCCATCCATAAAGAAAAAGTCTGATAAAAACCACGTAAAGAAAAATATTGGCAATGCCTTTGTACTCCTTGCGAAACAAGCACAAGAAGTTGCAAAATCCAAAGGTTTTCAAGTATTTGCAGAAGTGTTTGGACTACATGCTGGCTCAGAACCAAGGAAATTCAGATGGTATAGAGAATGGGTTAGAAGCAATCAGTAGACATCCTTTTGGGGACCACTCATTTTGCCAGTCTTCATGGTGCCATCGTATAGACAACCCCAGCAGAAAATACTCTTCATTTCCTTATGGAAAACCTCTTCGAGATATTCCCCTCCAGACAGGTCTTGGAGATCTGATGCATAGCTACAAATCCCAGAGTCAAAAGCTTTCTTCAATGGGTAGCACTCAAACCAATGAGAGCTTCAACAAAACAGTTGCATCAAAAGCTCCTAAAACACAGTTTTACAGTGGATCAGCCAGCTTGAACAGGAGGATTGCATCTGCTGTTGCACAAAAGAATGATGGACAAAGTTACCTACTGAAGGTAGAGGGATTATATTTTAATATGAACCAACAATTTAAAACAAGATGCCTGGCTATCTTTCTATATCAGTATGTTCTTTGTATTTGAATAAATTACATTTCATATTGAATGCTATCATAATTACCAGTACAGTCATTTCATGCATATCTTTTACAATTTAATGCTATGCTATGGTATGCGATTTTAATGATATGCTATGAGATTTGTATGCTATGCTATGAGATCTGTATGCTATGCTATGAGAAATTGAAATGGAGGGCTTAATGATATGGTATGCTATGATATGCTATGAGATTTGAACAAAAACGCCTCCATACACAGAAGAGTTCCACTCATTTCGAATTTAAATAATAAGAAGCCAAAGTTTACCACAAATCTATCATGTAAACATTTATTTTTTCAAATAAAAACATTTAAAACCGAGTTAAAATAATGTTGTATGCTATGCTATGGTATGATATGACGCATGCGATTCTATGAGATTGTATGCTATGGTATGAGATTCCAATGCTATGCTATGAGATTTCAATGCTATGCTATGAGATTTCAATGCTATGCTATGATATGGTGTATGTTGTAAAAGATATGCTTGAACTGACTGTATTTGCAGTTATTGAAGATTGAAGAAAAAAAACATAAGCCACTAGCTAGGACCATAATTAAGGTTATTTTGGCATTTTAGGTGTACAGAGAACTTGGACTCTCTCCTGGGTGCCATACACGAAGACTTGCCTTACTGCGTGACATGCAGGCCAGGAAGAGAAAGGCGATATGTTCAACATGGAAATATAAACTGAGGAGAATTCAGCTCAAGAACAGGAGGTAAACATTGATCACTTCTATACCAAAGAACTACTGAACAAAATGAGAACATTTTCAGATTGGTTGGTGTTTGTAGATATTTTATAAACATAAGTGAAATGTTGAAATAGTAATCAAGTAAAAATTATTTTTGTAAATTTGTAATAGAAATACACTTTCCTACTTAAAAGGAAATCAAAATTGGAAAGTTCTTCAGTTTTATCATTTATATTTAGAGTCAAGTCAAATGCAGTGAAAGAACTGAGAGAGGGAGACAGCTATGGCAGTTCTGTTGAGCTCATGATTCATCAGGACATAAACGAGATTCCTTCCCCGAGAGTTCCACCAAAGGATGTTGGGATAAAGTCAGCTTCAATACCTGTATACTTTGATTTAGAAACCACTGGATTAGGTAAATGATATACAAATGCTGACTTAAGGTTGAGGGCAACATTGATAATGTTAGTCACTAATGAACGAAGTATCACAGACTAGTGTTTATTTATGTCACAGTCAATGAATCTACAAATCAGAAGTGATTTATTGTTACTATGAGAATATCCTCTCATTATTATTCTAGCTGGTCTCTCGCATATTTTAAGAAAATCATTACCTGATCAATATTTTTTTGACAAGCTAACATTTAAATTATTGATATTTGTGTAACATGTAGAGCTATATGTATCATGAAAACATATTTGAATGTTACAGCACTAATGCATGTACAGGGCACAATAAATCTTATTATTATGTATAATTATTTCAGTGTTAATGATTAATCTGTTACACAATGACAGGAACATTCAACCATTTAAAAATGTATGTTCTACATTTCTTGCCCTTAGTGGAAATCTATGGGTAATAACTTTTCTTACTTATGTTTATCAGGTCGTAATTCCCACATTACCCAGACGGCTGCTGTATGCGGATAAAATCAGTGGCAGTGTTTTGTCAAGCCAAAAGTTCCCATTTCTACCTCAGCATCTGATGTGACAGGCATAACGATGAGAGGCAGTCAGATGTTCCACAGGGGCAAACCTGTCCATTCCAGCAATCTGTCCTCTGCTTTAGAGTCCTTTGTTGAATTTATTTCTAGACAAGGAAAATGTGCCATCCTTTCTGGGCATAACATCAAGTCTTATGACTGCCATGTTTTATTTAACGCCTTAGAAGCAGTTGGGAAGATGGATACTTTTAAAGATCATGTTGCTGGATTTGTCGATACCAAGCTTTTGTTTAGGTCACAATTCCCAGGGTTGCCATCTTATTCCCAACAGGCTCTAGTTTCATCGTTCCTTCACTGTGACTACGCCGCTCATGACGCATTACAAGACGTCGTGTTCCTTCAAAGACTTGTACGGTTAGTTAATTTTGATGAACATAATAGACTGAAGGCGTCTTTCTCTCTGCCATGTGCAACTTTTTCACATGAGAGCTTAAGAGTAACAGCCCACAACCTACCATCTCTTCAAGGACTTGTCAATGAAAAAATAATTACTAAGTGCATGGGTAGAAAAATTGCCGCCAGTGACTTGAACTATGCAGCTCTAAAGCTAGCATTTAGTAGGGGAGAGGAAGAGGGCATACGACAGGTTTTATCAGAAGAATGTGGAAGCAGACCAAGAGTGACTAAGTCATCAAAGATCATACACTCCATAGCTGAACATTTTAGAAGTACATTTCTAAGTGAAAGTTAATTAAGCTCATATTATGACAGAAGTGTATATACTGCCTTTGATTTTCATTTTCCCTGAACTAGATATTAGCTCTAGTATGTACTGTATGATGTAACTCTCCCCAGCTCTCCAAAAAATCATGTAGATATATCAATATCAACTTTTATCACCATTGTTTCTCTCTATGTTCTCCCTACAAGGATGGAATAGTTTCATCATTCAGAGAATTTTTATACGACAAATGTTAATTTTTCAACTGATCAGATTTAGTAAATTGTTGCACATGTAACCTATTTATTTCATCAGATAAGGCAGCATTGTAATACCACCATGCATTGATGCAAGTTCATTTACCATAATACCATATAACTCACAATTTAGTAAAATATGTTATGAATGTGTGTACCGGGTATATAAACTATCAGTATTTGCTTTCACGTAGATCTTTCAAACTACCAAAAAAGTTGAATTTAGAAAGTATGTGCTATGTATACTGGTATATTGTGTGCCATTGTTGCATTTATTGTGTGCTACTGAGAGTTTTTTTTTATATATTTCTTTTCTTCCAATCATTTGAAATGCATATACTGGTCAAAACTTATCGATCAGACATCAGTTCTGACGATGCATGTTTTGTCGACATATCATTGTTTGTATTCCTTGATAATCACTGTCAAATTATAATTAATGCATCCAAATTCTTTGTTTTTAAACAAATATCAAATGCATTTTTAATTTTATATTGAATAATTACATTATTATAAAATACTTTAATAAACTAGAACATTTCATTAACTAGAAAAACCCTATGCCATTCCATGTTATTTAAGGTCGCATCCAGAAGATTGTCTATAAGTACTAAATACACCTCTTTGTCTTATTTTTTAAAGTTTAATTGGTTGTATGTCTACTGTTTGTTCATTAAAATCTTTTCTTTACATAATTACAATTGCTGTTAAAGATAATTACACCAATTTAAAATTTTTGGTGAATAAAACTTCATGTTTTTCTCCAAATATGGCTTATTTTGTTTCCATAAAATGCTTCAACTGAAATAGGGGGTGGGGATATAACCAACAATATTTTTTTCTTATATGCACACTAACCCCTACTTTTTATGCCTTCATTTGGATCAATAATATGTAGAGAAAGTGTACTAATATTTTCATAAAAAGTTAAATTGTAGAAATCCGTCTATCTTTGGTTTATTTATCATATTTGCAACGAAAATGATGCTCCAATTTTACTTGAGCAACATACATTTTTGGGCATAACTTATCAATAAAATTATTTCATAGTCTAAATTGTGCATAAAAATGAACTCTTGAGATGTTTTTAAGTAAACAAAACTTAAAGAGGTTGAAATCTCCCTTTATTTTCTTAATTTTAGGGAATTTCTGGTCAAATTGCACTTTCTATGAGAATTTCCATGCACCATTTTTGGCCCATGTTCTGGGGGTCGGATCTCTCTTAAATGAAAACGAACATACACTTTTCTTGTTTTCAATTTATTCCTTAGGAATAGTACTTTTAAAAAATCACAAGCATCTAAAAAGTTTGATGTATGTTTTTTTTCGGGAATGAGCAGAATACACCCTTAAATTTAAATGATGATATATTTAAAAATCTGTAGCTAAACGTTTTACTATTTATATGGAATTTATTTTTTTGTTATATTAATTTACATGAATCTGCTATGACTTGTGTAATGTTTGTCCTCCCATCATTCACACTTTACTGTTCAAGAGACAAATTCAATACATTAAGAATAGAGAACGTGTTCTTCAGGCCGGTTATTTTATATTCATCTTCATGTATATTGGAAGTGGGTGGTCCTGAAAATTCTTTTCTCATTTGTAAAAATCCTAGTCAATGCATTTATATTTATATCACACTTAAAGTTTACAAAGTAGAACGTTTTATTTGATACATGTTATAATGTCAAATGTTTTAGATAAACATAAAAACTGCATGCATTTTATCAACTTTATGCAAATCGCATGACTGAAATATTTATGTAATATAAACCAATTAGTTTACATTTTTAATAGTCAAAGAAACAATAACATTTATATGTTTCATTTTGACACTTTTTTCAAGGAGAGAAGAATGCCAGTTTGAGGAGACACTTGGTGGATTCTGTCCATCAGATGTACCTGGTGTCTGCCAAAGATCTACACAACACAAGTCCCCAACTCCATAAGTCAAAGGCTTTGATTGGGGTAAGTACATGTAGCCAATATATCAAAGGCACTTATTGGAGTGGCTATATATCAACGACACTTTCTTGGGTAAGTACATGAAGCCAACAAATGAAAGGCAATTATTGGAGTAGGAATATGTAGCGAACAAATCAACTTTTTACAGTTATTTCATGTAGGGTATATTCTTGAATCAATGATCTGCTCACTTGGTTTTAAATCGTCAAAAGTGGGATGAGGGCGTGTGATCATATAGTTAAAGGGAGTGGGGGTTATTCTAAAAATATAATGTAATATTAGTCATTGGAGAGGCTTAGAATTTGAAAAAGAGTATTAAGTTTAGAAACTATAGAAATGATTATTATATTTAAATTAGGTATATGTATAAAAAAACAAAACAAAACTCTGTAATATATGTTATGTTCTCAATGTCTAATAAACAATCGTTGGTACATACATGTACGTGTACATTAATCCAGAAAATTATTCAATTCTGAAGTAGCCACTGTTACATGAAGTACAATTCAAATCAATGAAATAAAATAAAACCAAGTGAATCCTCAACGACATGCCATCTTTGTTCTTTCTCGGAGAGACTCACTGGAACGGAAACAAATTTCTGTAGGAGATTTATGATGAACAAATCTCTACTGGCACTGTACCAGTTATCGGCTATAATTTAACGTTTCTTTTCGTATTTCCTTGTTTCTTGATATTTTTGGATAAAACTTGATATACGTTAAATGGTGATTTCCTTGTATATCCATCTGATAGATTATATCATTGTTAAGAACTCAAAACATATTGTTTTTGTGCTTTTTAGCACGCCCCGAATTTGCCATGTTTTACAATTTACTGTATCAGTTATCGGCTTTGCGATAATAACATAGTAAAATCCCTGTACATGTTGATTTGATACTCTGCATAATGTACTTTGAATTATGGCCCTTTTTAGGTCAGACTAAAGGTAGAAAGGGTTATAATACATTAACAAAACTCATAAAATTATTCGTTTGTTATCATACAGTAATACACAAAATCGTTGACATCTCAATACTCAATATTGTGCAATCAGGCGTTCAACTGCGCTATGAATCTCTTAGAGTTTAATAAATTCCTTTTGTTTGTACATGTAATATGTATTGATATTATGTCAAATCAAAGAAGGTATTTGGTAACGTATCAGAAAGTTGCCGCAATCTAGTTTTAACTTACTACGCCACTTCCCCCACTGCCGAAAGTGCAAAGATGTAAATCAGCGGTAAACAATGATCGTTCAAGCTCATGGTTAAATCATATTTAAGAAAGTTTTCAAGCAAACTTACTTTTCTTTTTTCGAAACAGACGACTGAATTGAAAAATCTCGGATAGTCGCGTGCTATAAACCCGAACTCTCAGTTTAGCCGATAACTGGTCTTAGCCGATAACTGGTACAGTACCAGTAATGGTTTAGAAGTCACTTGGAACTGCTCGCACAAATTTTAACGATATCGTCCCCTTACCCCTCATATTGATTACAATGTAAAACCCCCGTAGAAGTTTTCTTTTTAGCTGTACATTGAACCATTATAAGCTAGAGGGGAACTTTTGTTTGCTGGTTACAATTTTTAAAACGCTTAATTATTCTTGGATAAGAGGAGTTGAGTATGAATACTATGAATGCATTAATTCAGTGTGTCATTGTATCGAAGAATTTATTTTAAAACGTTTTAAATGAAAGACATTCAATTGGTTAAAATTACAGATTCTTCAGTAATCCTATTTCTCATTCTATTAGAGTAAAACACTTTAATTTCAAATAACCCGACATTTACAAAGTCACGAACTAAAAAATCCAATGAATGATAATGAAAATTTAGCATGCCAGATTTTTCAAAGCGTGGTTTAAAAAAGATAATCCTGCTGAGATACTTTTGTCCATTCGATATCATGGGTTGCATGCTATTCTTGTTTAGTTAATCCTCATTTAAAAGATACTTAACAAAATAGTTGTTACATGAGTGTGACTGTACTCTTCATGCGCGGATCTAGAGGGGGGTCGGGGGGGGGGGGTCCCGACATCCCTCGCCTGGAAAATGAAAATTTGTGTAGTAAAAATATCGCAAATATGCCTCGGAACCCCCCCCCCCCCACCCCCGTTAAACACAATTATCCGTCGGACCCCCCTCCCTGGAAAAAATTGTTGGATCCGGGCATGCTCTTAAGCATATGTTTCTTCTTGATAAAGTAAATACATTTCTGCAAATGTTACCAGATGGCCGTATGTATATGAAATATAATTTTATGATTGTATTTTGTTTTACGTTAATTAGTCATTAGCTTGTTGTGCACTCCATACGAGATAAGTGTATAGTGAAAAATGTTAAAGGTCGTTGACCAAAAAGGACAACTGCGTAGTTTGAATTCGTGGTGTCAGCGGAATGACCAGGAAGAATAAAACTCTCGATGATAATTGGACTTTGGAAAGCGGTCAACGGGTGCAAGACTCTTAATTGTAATTAACCTTCAACAATGGACTTTTGATAAGTCACTTATGAACTGTGACCCGAAAGGATGTATTAACAATTGCTTATTCTATTTTACTGATTTGTATTCTTATGCTTTGATTAATAATTTGTAGATTGATTTTAGACCACTATACGATTACAGTGCTCAATAAATATCAAAAAACATGAACTGACTTATGATTTCAAAAGTCTAAAGAATAACCACAGAAGGATCACAGATATACTTATGGTAATTCATGACACTCCCAATTATTTTTCTACATGTACCAACGCGTTGCTTAGTTTAATTTTTTGTTGATGGTTTATCTCAAAGGTAGTATAATTTTACTTCATTAATTTAAATGTGTAACTTGCATTCGTCAGTCTCATCAGTCTTACCTCGGTTATCTCTGTTGACTAAATGTATGCAAATTTGATAAAACTAGTCCACATATAGATTACTATTACAGGAACCAGTACAAACTGATATGTTTATTAACAAGATGTTTCACTGTAAAAAAAAAAAAAAGAATCCGTGATGTCAAATCTTCGGACACATATTTATCTACATATTTTATTTTTAATTATTCCATGTTACAATATATTAGTACAATCTTGGTGTAAAAATGTAAACACTCTTTGCATTTTATATTATTCGATATACATATACTTTGAGAGAACTACATGTAAGAATACATCACGTTATTGAAATAGTTACTTTTTTGTGAGTAAGTACATGTAATTGAATAAAGCAGGAAATACAAATTTAGTCAGGTTTTGACTTAAACTTCCTTTGCGTTTAAAGAAAAGTCTAAATTTTATTTTTTTATTCTACGTGTTCCCAATTTGGGAAGGCTATGCATGAATGTTATTGTTATATTCTCTCATGTTTGGAATTACAGTCTAGAATGTCTTATGTGACCATCCAAGGGAGTTATAAAGTCGCATAAGACAGGGAGTCACATAACGCAGCCCAAGACTAACCTCACAACCTATTTATATATCATTTAGCTGTCAATAATACTTGGTACCAAATAGCTAAATTACATATCTTTTATCTTCAAACTGGTCTTTAATAAACTGAATTTCAAAATTCATCCTCTTCAAAAAGATTTTTAATTTTGTTCAGATTCACTTAGTGTATATATTAAGGGGAGCATATTGATTAACCCAGGCATCTTATTATTGTTTCGAAGAAATGGACTACATGTACTAGTATGCAGTATGTTTTCATTGTTTTGTATTAAATTGTTTCTATTAATCTGACCTGTAACTTGTGTTTAAAATACACATTCGATGTCGGACTCGTACTCCGCCATGTTTGTTATTGAGCAAGAACACTCCCAATATCTTCTTTATACATATGTTATTTACAAGATTTCTTTACAAATATGTAGATGTCCATGTATTATAATGAGTTTGGCCGAGACGTCTATTTACTAAGTAACAATAAACAGATTAACAACCAATGTTTATAGAAGTTTAATTACTGCCAAGCCGCCATGTTTGTTAATACAGGATGCGACAATTGTCGTCATTAGAGATATAGCGGGAATCTTGAAAAACCTCACGTATGGGGTAAATGATAATAACTGTTATCATAAAGGCGACAAATACTCTAATTAGTCATCGAAACAAAACTCTGCTATACATGTCAGCTTGGGACGCCATTTTATTTTGCTAGAGGCTTAAAACAGCATACACAGCATTTTGGGACCAAAAGAAGGTCCCTTTTCACGTAAGGCAAGGGGCTGGGGGAGGGTCGCTTTATGCATATTGTTGCTTAAGACAGAGAGTCGCTTTGTACAGAAGGACGCTACGGCAGTCTAGACTCTACTACATGTAGCATTTTGAGGCACGTGTATCTATATTGTAACTACATTACCATATATATCAGTTCATGCACAGAAAAATACATGACAAAGTCACCAGTCACGCTGGACTTTAGATTGCGGAAAGAGGAAATACGATGACATCAAATTAATAAGAGAAAGTTCGTTATCAAAATTGAAATTTCAAACAGTTTGAACCTTTACTCCCTTACCTAATGATTGTTCTGCGCGGGTAAAAGGTACGTATCTTATATAAACATATATTTTGTTGTTGTTGTTGCTCTGGTTGAATTTAAATATACCATATTTATGAACGCTGCAAAACATTTTTTTATTAAATTAAACAGTAAACAATCATAATTTGAATTGATAGACAAAATGTGTAACAATGTAAAGCTTATCAATTTATAAATATTGCAAGGTTATTAAAAGGTTTACACTAAAAGTACAGAGAAAACATCATAGGACGATGTTAGAATTATTTATTATAGGTAACTAATGCTTTTCGAAACATTTTGAAAGTCACAGGAATTGTACGTCTGCATCGTTCCACTGGATCACGTAGATTTCAGATATGTCAGTTAAATGTTGTGTGAATTACAATCTATTTTATTGGAAAAGAGGAAAAATACGAATCATGTATATAAAAAAAAAATGATGTACATTGTACTATAGTTATTTGCAGTTTAACTTTAAAAAAATATTCACGAAAAAAGGCTTATATAAGTTGTGCTTTGTGTACTGTCCTTGGTCTTTTGTTCACTATTTTTTTTCTCACTATTTTGCTCTTTTATTTTAACAGATTTTGACAATAATTTTTAGGTCAATATTCTCTATGCAAATCACAAACGTTTATCAAAATTTTAATTGCATTCTGTTTAAGACTATTGTTATTAATTACAGTGCAAGCAATGGACGTCTATATGCTAAGTATCACAATCTGTATCAGTTTTCTCTTTGAGGTAAGTATTATGCTTTTATGATTTCGTATTCATCTTTGCTTTATATTTACTGAAGGTTGTATTTTTGACTTCGTTTTTTTCTAATTTATAGACATCTTCATCTATGAAGTGTGCCGAGTCTATCCCGACAATATCCACTGTTTCCCGGTGCCCTTCCAACGCCACGGAATGGGAAATAGCGGCAAAAAGAAAAGGCTGTAATGTCTTGGCAAGGATCCAAAATTGCACACATGCAAACAAGTTTGTATATCATTGTGTTCTCAATGAAGAAGCAACGATGTTAGTAGAAGTCTGTGCACCAACGTTCTTTCTGGCAGGTGAGGACAGTGCCATATCCACAAAATAGCAAAACATGAAATAACTGAGTACAGATAGTGATAACTGATGAATGATTATAAATTATATGTGTACTTTGTAAGTGTCGGTGTCCTCATCATGAGTATAATTAATACTAGTAATTAAAGTTAAAATTGTTTCAACCAATTTGTAAACCATTAATAGATTAGGTATTTCGCTTCAATCGGTATTGACGTCGAAGTTTTTTCTAATGTTCCGGGCAATTTATCACACGAGATGTAATTTTGTTTCAAATTTATAGTACATATACATATGCAGTCCTTAAAATACACACACAGTATAAGTTTAAGAATATTTAACTGAAAGGTCATTTAACTAAACATGACGCTTTTTCACACTTACTTAAATTAGATATTAGCTTTGTTGTGTTTCAGAAGAGGTTAAACGGTACATTAACTTTTAACTGTTCACACGAGGTCTATTGTAAATAAATAAAGTACTAAATAAGTAAATAGATAAATAAAACAGCCATAATTTTCAATTGATGTATTCAGATGAAGCATTGCCGTGCAATGTTTTGAGTGAATGAATTACTTTTTATATTTGCTTTTTAATCTGCATCATACGTAAAATATATAAATAGGAATAAATCGGCAATTAATCATGCATGCAAGAATGTGGTATTAAGATACAATTTTGTTTAATGTTCTTCTAATTCACAAGCGTATTGTTCAATTGTTTCTTTTTCAGGTTACTGTTCTCGTTACAGCGAAATAGACGGAAAATTTATCAACAAACCTGATTTAGATTGTACAGTGTTTGATCCTCCTTGTCCAAACAGATTTTCATCAAATGAATCTTACAAGTGTAAGGAGTTAATGGTGTGAAACAAGGTTCCTCTTTACACTTAAGGTGATATGGGTCACCTTCATATACTGACGTGCTTCCGAGTTAAAAAATAAAATAAAATGAAGCATAATTTTATTAACTTTTTTTCTTCCAAAAAGTGTAACCTAACAGCGCAGTGCAAGGGGTTAGAGCGTTAACCACGAATCTGTAAATCATGAGTTTGAATCCCGCTTGAGTTTTTGAAATTTCTACCTTTTCAAACAATTTCAAAACATATCTTCTGGTCAAATCTTGAAAAAATTTAAAACGTTGAAAGTTTTTAAATTAAATAAATAAATGTACTTTTTTCCACAATACTATCGACAGTTGTCCAATACCACTTTTAATATGTACATGTATTTATCTGCTTGGTTTATGTACCGTACAGCTTGAGCTTAAACAAAAGAAACAATACAGAAAGCTATAATACAACACACAGATCTTGAATTATACTTTATTGTTTGGATTATTTTTTTAGATCAAAAGTGCTATGAGAGAGTTATAAAACAACAGCAGGAAAAGTAAGAAAATATTTAATAGCCATGCTTCGTTGTTTATTATAACAAAACGTAGCGATTGACTTTGTGGAGCGATTATTTTACATAAATAATTTACATGTTTAATACTAGTATATATGTATGTTTGTAAACATGTATATGTCCTTTTTCTTATAAATATCTACTAACTTACACAAACTCTTTTGTAGAAACAGTGTAAATCAATATGTTCCATTGGTGACCGTCCTGGCGATAACAATAACTTTGCTGATTGTTCTAGCAGTGGGGTTTAAGCTAAAATGGATAAAATGTTTATGTGGAAAGAAACACAAAAGCAAAGAAGGTAAACATTAGACGATATATTTTTGTCGATATTCTTTTTAACTCTTAATGTATTGTATTGATATTCAATATTAGATTGATGAAATCAGTTATATTTTTTATACAGTCAACAAGCATATAATGTAGTCTTTTGTTAACACCATTATTTTATCTTATTTTCGTATGCACAAGTAACGAAATAAGTGCAAATTTCTTTTACTTTTTAATAACATGTATCATATATACTAGAATGCTATAATTTAGTACCTTTTTATGTAGGAAACTCAATTCTAAGTCCCAAGTTGAAGGATACCAATTAATTTACAGTACCGATCAGACCCAACCTAACACTTGAGTAAACCCCAACTAAACCCTGGGTTTACTTTTGGGGTTTACTTTGGGTTTACTCTGGGTTTACTTTTTAAAAATGTGGGTCCACTCAGGGTTTTCTTTGGGTTTACTTGGAAATTGCCTTTTTGGTCAAATGTACGCACTGAAGTGTGAAACAGACCTGTAATTTATCTTACAATCATACTGCCTGTAATTCCTGTCCCTTGTGTATTCCGATTACACAGTTTGCGTCTGTTTTCAGGGGTGTACTTCTGATCGGAGTTTACTCTCTGTGTCCACTCTGGGTTTACTTTGGGTTTACTCTGGGTTTACTCTGAGTCCACTCTAGTAAGCCTGAAGTAGACCCAGAGTAAACCCAGAAAGTAAACCCAGGTATTAGTTGGGTTTACATGTACTTTCTGTTATGTTGGGACTGATCGGTACTGTATCTGCTTAATTATCCATGTATATTTACAATTTCTGTTACTTTGATTAACATACATGTATCAGAATCCTCACTTCTAATCAACCCTATCACCCCTGTCTGAACCATTTCATGTTAATATGTTTTAAAACACACACACACACACACACTCTCATTATTCTAGGTCGAAAAATGACCCCTGGTCATTATTCTACGGGGGTCATTATTCTTAATTACACCGCCACGGTACGGAGTCCGCGTTTATCTTCCCGACTCTCTTAACGAGATTGGAGAGTAAATATTGGTAGTTGTTTGCGACGAAACCTTGAAATTCAGGAAGCTATGTTTGCAAAGTTAAAATTTTTAGTATTGAGTAGGTTTGCAGTCATACATCGTATGTACACCGCTATACACTTATCTCCTCCTCTTCATGACCATGAACAGTCATAACAATATGGGTGCAAACTAAATGTGCACTCGCATATTATTATTGTTCTGTAAACTATTTATTTTGTATTGTAATAGACCGAAAATCAAAATTCCGCTGTATGACTTTCTTAGCTTTTTAAAAAGCTAACCTTGTTTTCTTACTATCGTATTTTGATTCATCATAGGTACATGTACTTGTAGCACATTGACAAGACTATCAGTTTTAGTTAGAGTTTGGTTCGTGATCAATTTCTTTATTGCAAAATACAAAGGTCTTACAGCAGTTATAACAATACTATGACTTTAAAAAATTGGACGGTCAGTTTTTAAAAATCTATGTCATATATAGAAAGATAAAGGTATGCCTTCAGAATTTAAAGCTAGATAATATGAAAAATGACAGATTTAAAAAAACAAAACAATGATAAAACAATTAAATTAGCAAGTGGCTGAACATTAAATGTTTAAATCTTTTCTCAGCACAATTTGATATTTCTATGTTGAAAATATGAACGTATTTTTTTCATATTTCTCAAACATGTGTCTGAGAATATGTACTTATCAAATTTTATCCCTTTGGCTTTATAAAAGCTAGGGTCGGTGATAAAAATACAGATTGTGACAAATAGTGCCTTGTCATGCATTCAAAACGTTCTACTTTCCCATTTTTTTGTGCGTTCACCGTGCGCTCTCAGTGCGTTCACTCGCGTTCTCTGTTCACAGAGTGATCACCGTGCATTCACAAAGCGTTCGCCGCTCGTACAGAGTTTTCGTATAGTCCAGTTCCTCTTCATTCATTTTCATTCAGACATCGAAAGTTAAAGGATCAGTCTTTGCGAGTCTCAACAAAATAGGAAGGAACGCGTGCGTAAAGATGAAAGGAAACTTACACTTCATATCGATCGGAAACATCATTTTAACCAGGGGTACCTGTAGAGTGCGAAACGAAATCAAAACGAAACACGAAGCCAATCGAAACGATATCTACATGTAACATATTATATTTTCATGTTAAATACTGAAATCTGATTGGTTTAGACGCAGTTGAAAATCCGTTCTATTACCCTCAGCGTTAGCAACACACTTAGCAACAGTTGAAATTGACACCCCTCGAAAACCATTGTCAACCTCCGCTTTGCGTCGGTTGACAATGGTTTCATCAGGGTGTCAATTAGAACTGTTACCCTCCCAAACAGGCACTATTTATATACAGGTACATGTAGCTACATGTACATACAAAGTACATCTCTCTCTCTCAAAAAACCCAAAAAAAACAAACAAATAACAAACAAACAAAAAAAAAAAACCACCTCTGACTATCCCTTAAATGAAACCAATAAGAAGCATTAAATATATTAGAACGTACATCAGTTAATTACATCATTATATAATTCTTGCAAATGCCGAGTAAGCGGCTTGAGAATTTACAACGGCAATCTGAAACACACAGACTGTTATAGTAAAGGTTAAAAATTTCACTTTAATAAATGTAATATCTTCACTTTTATGTAGTAATATATTATTGATTTTATAAGATTTTTTTGGTTCCGTTTCGTTTGGTTTTGTTGGTTTCGTTTCGTTTTGATTTGTAGTTTTGTTTGGTTTCGATTGGTGTCGATTGGTTTCGTTTCTTTTCGTTTCGTTTCGATTTCCTCCGCACTTTACGCCCATTTCACAATTGGCGCACGAGCACTTTACAACACTTTGCGATCGGAGTTTTTGGCTTCGCGGGAGCTATCGCATACGTTGCACGAGCTCTCGCATTCGTTGCATGCGTTTTTATGGTTGCATCTCCTCAAAATACTGGACATGCACACTATTCAGACGCAACCGAATGCGATCTAAATTTCTGCAATGCAACGCACGAACATAAATACGAACGTTTTACAATGTCGCAATAGCGATGCACGACTTTTTAAGATCGTAAGATAAACTGCAACTGTTTAAACGTCTATTTTGCGATCATGAGACTGTTGCTCAACGTGTCTCATGTAATCTAGCAACGTTTACGATCATTGCAAGATTTATCGGTTTCAGTTTTCATGCTTTGTCACTAGTATATACTGGATACATGGTTTTTTCGCCCCATGACAGTTTTGCTTCTACTTACGGTTTTGGGTCGTCTTGATTTCGCCCCAACAATATTGTGGTAAAAGAAAGATAATATAAGACATTGGAATTCGCCAAGTCTTAATCTGTTAAGTGACAAAAAGTGCGAATGAGCGAAAATAAACCAGGGCGAATAGTTCCCTACACAGTATACACTGTATAAGGATATCTGTTTCAGGCCACAATTGACCTTGATTTTGACTGTTGCTTTTGTTATCTTTTTCGGCGGTATCTTCTTTTCAACTATTTCTACTGAAAAACGTCGGAAACGGGTGGGACATGTATACCAGTCAAAATTGCTAACGCCCCACTTTTATATTTTTATTATTTACAAAAGTTTGCCATCAATTTTTGAGTCGTAGCCACTATCCAATGCTGTTGAAAATGCGCAACTGTTCATGTAAAAAAAAATTATAATCGCGGAACGCGATTTTGATATCTTTACCGGGTGTGTTTTTTCAAAAGTACTCGATTCGATGTATTCCTTATCTTTAACTGATTGTAAAAAACATAAAACCAATGAAGAAAAATGCGGCGCATGTCTGCCCAAGAACCTTTAAGATCAATTGGTGTGGTCCATACAGCGTTCGGTTCACATTTGGTTTGTTTCCTTTCACACTATTTGCTGTATTTACTTTTAACCTTTACAAATGAATTCCTAAACAATATGACAAATTTTCCTTGTTAAATAGTTTCATCACAGATCGCTAGGTTTTTTACAGCCACCACTAAATCATTCTATGGCTTGACCGGAATTCAATGCAACCGGAAGTGTTGAAGACCCGTCATGAAGGATAAAACGTCATAAAGCAACACGTCAACATGACCGCTACATTAGGGTAACTCACCTTTCTGATAGACACCACACAGCACGCGCAACTGTATAGAACATTTTAGACCGCATCAATGGCCTTTATGGGTGGGACGATATAAATCCAAGAGTGAAAGAGTTCCTCCGCATCCACATTTTGCAGAACTAGACCACATAAACAGATGAAATAACCATCCAAAAAGTGTTTATTCAATCATGGGATCTCTATGAGATGCTGTTAATAGTGCAAATGTGGAGCGTATGAGGTATAAATGTTGTGATTTTTTTTTATCATAAGATACCTGTACCTCCTTAATTTTTTCATAAAGCCCTTATGTAAATTTTGATTCAGTTTTTAATAAAACGCTTTCTTATTCTTAACTTGTCACTTTTGATCATTGTCATGGTAAAAAAAAATGGATTTACGAACAGTATAATACAAACACTTGCCTGGGGGGTTAAAAATTTTGACTAGTATATATAATCCCCCTCTGACTCGCACGAGCATTCGTACGATGAAACGCATGATCGGACGAGCGCCGCAGGTCCTATTGCATTGGTGCAAGTTCAATTGTCCGATCATCAAGTCATTCGTGCGATCGTACGGCATAATCTTACAACACTCGCTTCTATCATACAGCAGTCGCATCCAGACGCAAGATGAATCCCAAGATTCAATGCGTTTACATCGCACAACAGTCGCTCTGAATCGTGCGAGTTTCGTACGAGTATTTTTTAAAATGCAATTATTTTGGCAAACGTTTTCGAACCATATCCATTTTTTCGGTCCCACGAATATCTTGTCGCATCTGCTCGTGCACCAATTGTGAAAAGGGCTTTACATGTACACTTTAACCAGAACTTAATTCGTAGAATTAAAAGAACACATTCTTGAGCGGGTCTGTACATTCGTAAAATTTAAAAAACACATTCTTGAGCGAGTCCGATAATACAAAAAAAATTGTTTTGATTAAGTCTCCCAAACGAAGTTTGGAGCCTTATTGTTTTTGTACGATTCTTCTTATTTTTATTCTTTTCCACTCTAAACTTGTCCGTCGCGTTTCTCAAAGATGGCTGAACAGAATTGTACAAAACTCTAGGATACGATAGGCCTGCATATATATATATATATATATATATATATATATATATATATATATATATATATATATATATATATATATATGTATATATATATGTATATATATATATATATATATATATATATATATATATACTCGAGAATCAGGGTCAATGTCGACGCTCGATATACATAGCATCAATGTCGACACTTAGGAAAATTGAGTTTATAAGCGATTTCTAGTTGTAATTTGACAAGGATGGACTTTGATAAAATTGTTTTGCCGTAATTAATACATATCTCATCGTTTTATAAAATAAAATCTAAGAAAACAAGAGATCTCAGAATCGTGTCGACTTTCGCAATATATACGCGTCGACATTATGTTTTTCTGCAGAATGTCAACACGAAAAAATGTATATGTGTTTGAAAGGGGAATTACTGTTCACGTCTTATTTCGTGTTTTGAAAAGAAAAATAGTTTTAACATACATGGAGATTTTATTTATCGAAACGCTACACATATTCAGTGTTTTCTTTTTATGTCGTCAACTGCATTTAGTTTTTGAGCCGAATTTGCAAATCTTTCAATAAATCGATGTATTATCTCAGTTTTTCTAAAAATAGACAAAGAGTTGTCCCACATGACAGTGATGCGGAAAGTCCCGTCTACTTTCGTTTTTCAACTTACTCGCGTATATTTACATTATGAATTCTTTATTTCTCGCGGCATTTCTTGTTTCTAGATTGTAATTTTCGTTTGAAAGATAAAAAGAAATAGTTTTATAATTGTATCCACCGGTGTATACTAATTCTTGAACTCTTTTTTAGGGAAAATACATACATACTGCGAAAGTCGACTGGATTCTTACATCTCATGTTTTCGTAAAGTTTATTAAATAAAACATTTAGATATGTTTTGGATAAGGCATATAAACATCATCTAAGTCATTTCTTATTAAATTACAACGGGAAAACGCTTATAAATTCAATTCCCCTACGTGTCGACATTAATGCTATGTATATCGAGTGTCGACATTTTATATATATACTCTCCCCCCTAAAACCAATTTTCCCGGAAATGTTACCCTTTTTGGAGAAAATAAGATTTTAAAAAAATAGCGTTTGTTTATATCTATATATACACCTGTTCCTCGCTCTGGAAAGAATAAGTACAAGCCAAATATTTATAATAATATATTGTCACATTAAATGCATGTATATACTATTTCAAAACTTATATTATTAGGGTGTTTTCTCTTGTTATTCACACCATATGAAAAAGTACAAGCCTAATGTTCTTAACCATTAAATCACACACAATGTTTAAAATAAATTCTTTAATTTACCACACCTAAAATATTCCAAGCCCCATTTTAATAAAACCCTTTTCCCGAGAATTCTTCTCTTTGTTGAGAATATAAGGTTGTTGGAATAAACAGCGTGCGTCCCCAACCCCCTTCCGGTAAGAGTACTTCTCTGGTCGCGTCTTATTCTTTTTGAGAGCGTCTTCATATATATTTACATGTTTTGTTATGTCTTAATTATAAGTTAATATACATATGGATGCAGATATATCATGACATGACATTCAACACATCTTATATACCTTCGACGCCTTGTGCAAACACTTTCGGGAAAAGATATCAAAATTAAGTAACTTTAACTTTCATCTAGGGGAAATAATCTGAACTACAAGGCATCATACAAATATTTAGGGATGATTTTTCAACGAAAATACGTGATTTTAAAGTGATTTGAAAGTGAGTGCCCTGGGATCCGTCTTCTAAAAAATCAACGCAAATAAATTGGTTCGATTCCGAACCTTCGAAAATTTATTTAATAATTTTGTTATATCCGTCCTTTATCAGCATTGGGGTAGGGGATACAAGAAGCATCATTGTATTGAAATTGTACAAAATCGAGCCCTCCGATATTTTCTTGGTGTTCATCGGATTACTCCGTTGCTAGGTAAAGCGGGTGGTAAGTTCTAAAATCCACCACGAAATGAACATTTTGCGTCTGTTGAATCGACTAGTATATATGGAAAATGAACGCATTACCAAGTTGGCTCGGTGCGCAAAACAATTCTTCTCACTGGAGCTCTCAAGTTAAAAATATCCTGGAATCTCTAAACATGGGAAGTACTTATACCAATTTTATACCTTGTAATTTGAACTATGCAGAGGAAAATTAACGTAATAACTTCGAAATATTCAAGATGTGCCAAAACTTCGAACATATATCCTATTTAAATCAAGCTATTCCGTTGAAGAATATACGTTACGCTAGATCTTGCTAAACTCATCAGATCCTTGGCAATGTTTAGATGTGGTGTACTTCCTCTAATGATTGAAACAGGTCGCAATACAGAGGAGAACCGGTACAGGAAAGAATATGTAACTTGTGTGACTTAAATGAAATTGAAAATAAAAAGTTTTCTTAGTGATATTGTCCATTCAAAATATTACCAATTATAGTACTCTGTTCACTAATCTAATATGTAAATATCTCCGCCGAATTGCTCTTTTTATCTATTAATTATACAACAGAAACATTTGACAAAGCCAACTAACTCCTAAAACATGCAAATTTTATTCACCCTGTAACAGTTTTAAAGCGACTTATAGGTCCATTGGCCGGGTGTATTGACATTATATCTGTAAAATGAATTTTGTAATTAATTATATACATGTACACATATCACTATGATAAACTATTGACTTAATTGCTATATATTCTGCTTTGTAACGACTCACAGGATGATTTGTTTATTGGGTTGTATATGATTTATACCCATTCCCCCTGTTCTCTCCAATTTATAAGTCTCAAATCAGTATATGACTCCTTTGTTTTTTTTAACATAAATGATTTTCAAATAACATGTTGAATATATAACACTTTTGATTTGCAATTTTGACAAAATTAATGTAACGTTATAAATTCTATGTAACATTGGCATTTTTTTTATTATAATCTAAAACTATTACGTTATATATCAATATTTTATACTATTCGACTTTTCCCATCAGTTATTTTGATTTATCATTAATTAAATGGGGCCTATGTCCGAAAAGTCTTTATGTGAAAATTATGAAAGTTTGACAACTAGAGATTCTACCCTCACCATATATTGATCCGGAGTACTTTTTCAACGTTGAAAATTGAGACCAGAAGTCGTGATATTTATACCCGGGGTCATTTTTCAAAAGCTTGAAAATAGTTTTCTGAACTCTGATGACCTTAACACATTTAAGTTTGAGCTTGTTCAAAATTAGAGAGGTTAAGCATTTGAACGTGTACGTCTACGGGTACGTGTAGAACTACAAGTATGTTTACACGTACAAAAATTAAGCGTATGTTTAATAAACTGTACTTGTAAATGAACGTGAAAAATAATTAGATTTAACATTTTCAACATGTTCAGTTTACTCTCACTGTTCATGAAATAATTCAATGAATTTGATGAAACCAAAAGCACAGTCGTCCTTAACCTATCGTCTGCTGTACACAAAACAACTTTTGATATACACAAGGTATGTATTTCTTTTGAAAAATGCTACAAGTTTACACCTCCGTGTACTTTTAATTTTACACGTTTTGTACAACTTGTAGAATTACGCGGCATGCAGAAATTATGACGAATTACACATTAACTTAGGGAATTCTCCTATTTACACGTACTCGTTCACGTACACGTTCAAATGCTTAACCTCTCTATTAACTCCAATAACTGAGTTTTGAACTGTTTTTTTACTGGAACTTCAAATTGTTCAACACGGTTTAATGTACATATCCATTATGTCCCTATACATATACGGACGTGGCTGTGTTGTTTTAAACCCCTGTCACACCTGGCTGACTGACAACGCACTAGAAACGCCGTGGGAGCGCGGTACAAACGCTAATAAACACAGAGGAAACACCAAGAGAGCGCGATGATCGCAGCAACAGCTCTCGGGGGTCGCTGTGTGAACGCAGCAAAACAAAAAACAACTCGTTCAAACGCTGTGAGTGCGTAATGATAGTGCAATAAAGACGCAGTGAGATCCCAAAGGACTCCAAGAGGTCTCCGTGCAAGTGAGGAAGGTATATTGCTACATAAGTAAGGAAAAATGACTATAGAAAAAATTAAATTCACCGCGTTCATCATATAGTTTTTTGTTAGGTTATCATCAAGGGTTTGACTCTGTTAAACTAAATAGGGTACATGTACATTCAGCTTAACTTAACAATGATAGTGGTAGACTATTGGTTAGTAACTCTAAAAATTTTCAGAACAGACATTTATTGTTTCCGAGCCCGATGTTTATCACTCTATTTAAGTTAAATGGATGTATTACAAGTATAAGAGAACCTATTTTTTCACCTTTTTTTTCCTAACTGTAGTTTTTACAATGGTGGTTGTGCACCACTAGTAGGTGCCATGAGAATTTCAGCCCACAGGGATAGTGCCTCCGATGTTTTCGAGCCAAATGTTCTTTTACATTTTTTAACATATATAAAAACACTGTTAAAGGTCGGGACCGCTTGATAAATTCACAACAGTAATGTCCACACGAAATATTTATGCACGTTGGTTTATTTCAATTTTAATTCCCTTTGTGTACTGTAGGGTCTGATTCTGCTTAACTAGTGAGGGTACATGTACTTTCAGCTGAACTTAACATTGGTAGTGCTAGTCTATTGGTAATTAACACTGAAAAGTTCAGTCCCAAAAACCAGACATTCAATGTTTCAGAGCCCGATGTTTATAGTTATATTTATGTTTATGAGATGTATTACATGTATAGAAAGACCTAAATGTTTTAAAGAAGAAGTTGTATAAACACAATATATCGACAGTGTAAGACCAATTGCGGATGACTCTAACAATTTCAGCTCCAGCGTAAGGTGTTTCGATGTTTCAGAGCCCGATGTTTTAATTGTCTTTTTCCCTACACAAAGTTTTTACCATGGTAGCTGTCCACAACTAGTAGGTGCCATGAGAACATCAGCCCACGGAGTAAGAGCCTCCGATGTTTTTGAGTCAAGTCTTCTTTCATCTTTTAAGAAGTTGTATCAACACAATATGTTGACAATGTTAGAGCAGTTGTTAGGATAACCTAACAAAATCATCTCCTGGGTATTGTGTTTCGATGTTTCGGAGCCCGATGTTTTTATTGGTTTTTTTTTTCATTTACTATTATTTTTACAATAGTAACTCTCCACCACTAGTAAATGAACACTTCAGCTAACGGGGTAAAAGCATCTGTTGTTTTCGAGTATAATGTCCTCTTATCTTTTTTTAACATATATATAAATAAGACTGTACAAGGTCGACACCGTTTGATAAACACAGCACTAATGTTGACAAGAAAGATATATACGTTGGTGTTTTTCATTTTAATTTCCTTGGTGTACAGTAGGGTCTAATTCCGTTAAACTAGAAATGGTGTATGTACTTTCAGCTTAACTAAACAGTGATTGTGCTACACTATAGGAAAGTAACACTGAAAAATTCGGTCCCTAAAGAACAGACATTCAATGTTTCCGAACCCAATGTTTATAATTCGATTTAGGTTAAATAGATGTATTACTGGAGGGCCTATATCTTTTAAAAAAGAAGTTGTATCAACATTATATGTTGACAGTGTCAGACCACTTGGGGGTGAACCTAACGATTTCATCTCCTGGGTATGGTGTTTTGATGTTTCGGAGCCCGATGTTTTTATTGTTTTTTTCCCTTGCTATAGTTTTTACAATGGTAGCTGTCCACCACTAGTAAACGAAAACTTCAGCCCACGGGGTAAAAGCCTCTGTTGTTTTGGAGTACAATGTCCTCTTAACTTTTTAACATATATAAAAACAACATTGTACAACGTCGACACCACTTGATAAACACAGCACTAATGTTGACACGAAAAATATATACGTCGGTGTATTTCACTATTAATTCCCTTGGTGTACAGTAGGGTCTTATTCTGTTTAACTAAATGTGGTACATGTACTGTTAGGTTAACCTAACAGTGATAGTGTTAGACAATTGTTTACTAAAACTAAAAGTTTCAGTTTCAGTCCTCACAGAACGGCCATTCAATGTGTCCGAGCCCGATATTCATAATTGTATTTATGTTAAAGAGATGTGTTACAGGAGGGCCAATATTTTTGAAAAAAGAAATTGCATCAACATGATATGTCTACAGTGTCAGACCACTTGGGGCCGAACTGAATAATATCAGTTCCGGGGTAGGGTGTTTCGATGTGTAGTAGCCCGATGTTTTTATTGTTTTTTCCCTAATTATAATTTTTACAATAGTAGCTGTCCACCACTAATAAGTGGCATGAAAATTTCAGTCCACGAGGTAAAATCCACCGTTGTTTCCGAGTACAATGTTCTTTAACCTTATTTTAACATATATAAAACAATAAGGCACAAGGTCGACACCGCTTGATAAACACAGCACTAATGTCGACACAAAAGATATATACGTCGGTTTATTTCATTTTTAATTCCCTTGGTGCACAGAAGGGTCTGACACTGTTAAACTGTAAAAAGTACATGTATTTTCAACTAAACGTACCAGTGAGAGTGCTAGTCTTTTGGTTATAACACTAAACATTTAAGTCCAAAGAGAACATTTTACGGATAATGGTTCGATGTTTCCAAGCCTGATGTTTATAATTCGATTTAGCTTAGGTTGTCCATCCAAAACTAGATTGATAATAGATTGCAAGTTTGATCACTAAAATCTTAGTGTGATTTTAACGAGTTTATTAAATAATAAAGTCTCATCTTTGAAATCTTTCAAAAAATTTAATTTTGATAAATTTATCATATGTTGAAGTTAACATTGACGTCTATGGGAAACATGCATTTTTAAATATATTTCTTTAGTACAAGTAATTTTCTCACATTTCTCTTGGTAAAAAGTTGCAAAAGCTTTCTCCGTCTTCGAATATGCTAAAATAATTCATAGTTTACCATATTTTTTTCAGAAAATGATTTTTTTTAAATTTTCCTAAAGGGCAGACAACTCTTAAAAAGTTTTAAGTGCAAAACGTTTATTTAATTAACTACATACATACACCCAAGTTTGGTTTATGTCAGTCTTATAATAGCTTCAAAATATGTATCTGATGTAGTATAGATCAATCAAAATTGTCAAATTCACCTTAGTTATAGATGGACTACCTTAAATAGATGTATTAAAGGAGGGCCAATATCTTTTTAAAAAAGATTGTATCAATACAATATATTGACAGGGTCAAACCACTTGCGGGTGAACCTAATAATTTCAGCACTGGAGTTGAGTGAATCGATGCTCCGGATCTCTATGGGTTTTTTGTGTGGGTTTTTTTCCCTAACAATAATTTTTACAATAGAAGGAGGCATGAAAACTTCAGCCAACGGGGTAAGAGCCTCCGTTGTTTCCAAGTACAATGTTCTCTAACTTTTTTTAACTTATACAAAAACAACACGGCAAAATGTCGACCGACACCACTTGATAAACACAGCACTAATGTCGACACTAAAGATAGTTTTTTTTTTCATTTTTAATTCCCTTGGTGTACAGTAGGGTCTGATTCTGTTAAGCTATATATAGTATTTGTACTTTCAGCTGAACTTAACAGTGATAGTGCTAGACTTCTGGTTACAAACACTGAAAAATTCAGTCCCAAGAGAACAGACATTCATTCTTTTCGAAGCCCGATCTTCATAATTGTATTTATTTTATATAGATGTATTACAGGAGGGCCTATGTCTTTTTAAAAAGAAGTTGTATCAACACAATATGTTGACAGTGTCATAATACTTGCGGATGAAACTAACAATATCATCTTCAGGGGAGGGTGTTTCGATGTTTCGGAACCTAATTTTTTTTATTGTTTTTTCCCAAACCATAATTTTTACAATAGAAGCTGTCCAACACTAGTAGGTTCCATGAAAACTTCAGCCCACAGAGTAAGAGCCTCCATTATTTCCGGAAACTATGTTTTTTAATGTTTTTTTAAACATATATAAAATTAACAATGCTAAAAGTCGACACCACTTGATAAACACATCACTAATGTCGACACGAAAGATATATATGTCGGTGTATTTTATTTGTAATTCCCTTGGTGTACAGTATGGTTTGATTCTGTTAAACTACATAGGGTACTTGTACTTATGGCTTCACTTAAGAGTGATAGTGCTAGACTTCTGGTTACAAACTCTAAAAAATTCAGTACCAAGAGAACGGACATTCATTCTTTTCGAAGCCCGATCTTCATAATTGTATTTATGTTAAACAGATGTATTACAGTAAAGCTTATATTTTTTAAAGAAAAAGTTGTATCAACACAATATGTTTACAGTGTCATACCACTTCCGGATGAACCTAACAATATCTTTTCCGAGGTATGGTGTTTTGATGTTTCAAAACACGATGGTTCTATTGTTTTTTCCTAACTATAATTTTTACAATGGTAGCTGTCCACCACTGGTAGTTGCCATAAAAACCCAAGCACACGAGATAAGAGCCTCCGATCTTTTCGGGTCAAATGTTCTTTTACCTTGTTTTAACATATATAAACACAACATTCTAAAATGTTGATGCCACTTGATAAACACAGCACTAATGTCGACACGAAATATATATACACATCGGTTTATTTCATTTTTAATTGCCTTGGTGTACAGTAGAGTTTGATTCTGTTAAACTAGATAGGCTACATGTACTTTCAGTTACATTAACAGTGATACGCAGCACTGTTAAGGCTTACTTTGAAAATATCAGTGGATTTAAATGCTCATAAACCGATACATCTATCAATACAAAATATTTATGTAAAGTTATTCTCTCATGATATAAATGTGATATAAAATGAAACAGTATAGTAAATGCAACTGTGTATTACATTTAGAGAACTTCAGCCCATAGTGAAAGAGTCTCCGATGTTTTCGAGTCAGATGTTCATTTTGTAAAATGTCGACATCGCTTGATAAACACAGCCTTAATGTCGAAACGAAAGATACCGGCATGTACATCGGTGAATTTCAATTTTAATTCCTTTGGAGTACAGTAGGATCTGATTCTGTTAAACTAAATATGATACATTTACTTTTAAGTTTACCTACCAGTGATAGTTTTAGACAATTGGTTACTAACACTGAAAATTTCAGTCCCCACAGAAGGGAAATTTAATGTTTCGGAGCCCGATGTTCATAATTGTATTTATTTTATATAGATGTATTACAGGAGGGCCATTATCTTTTTAAAAAGAAGTTTATTAACACAATATGTTGACACTGTCTTAATACTTGCGGGTGAAACAAACAATATCATATTCAGGGGAGGGTGTTTCGATGTTTCGGAACCTAATTTTGTTATTGTTTTTTCCCAAACCATAATTTTTATAATGGTAGCTTTCCAACACTAGTAGGTTCCATGAAAACTTCAGCCCTCAGAGTAAGAGCCTCCATTGTTTCCGGGTTATACGTTCTTTAACTTTTTTTAAACATATATAAAATTAACAATGTTAAAAGTCGACACCACTTGATAAACACATCACTAATGTCGACACGAAAGATATATATGTCGGTGTATTTTATTTTTTTAATTCCCTTGGTGTAAAGTATGGTTTGATTCTGTTAAACTACATAGGGTACATGTACTTACAGCTTCACGTAACAGTGATAGTGCTAGACTTCTGGTTACAAACCCTAAAAAATTCAGTACCAAGAGAACGGACATTCATTCTTTTCGAAGCCCGATCTTCATAATTGTATTTATGTTAAATGGATGTATTACAGGAAAGCTTACATTTTTTTAAAAAAGAAGTTGTATCAACACAATATGTTGACAGTGTCATACCAGTTCCGGATGAACATAACAATATCTTTTCTGAGGTATGGTGTTTTGATGTTTCAAAAACCGATGGTTTTATTTTTTTTTTCCTAACTTTAATTTTTACAATGGTAGCTGTCCACCACTGGTAGTTGCCATAAAAACCCAAGCACACGAGATAAGAGCCTCCAATGTTTTAGAGTCAAATGTTCTTTTACCTTATTTTAACATATATAAACACAACATTGTAAAATGTTGATGCCACTTGATAAACACAGCACTAATATCGACACGAAATATATATACACATCGGTTTATTTCGTTTTTAATTGCCTTGGTGTACAGTAGAGTTTGATTCTGTTAAACTAGATAGGCTACATGTACTTCCAGTTACCTTAACAGTGATACGCAGCACTGTTAAGGCTTACTACGAAAATATCAGCGGATTTAAACGTTCATACGCCGATGCATCTATCAATACAAAATATTTATGTAAAGTTATTCTTTCATGACATAAATGTGATATAAAATAAAACAGTATAGTAAATGCAACTGTGTATTACACTTAAAGAACTTCAGCACATAGTGAAAGAGTCTCCGATGTTTTCGAGTCAGATGTTCATTTGGTAAAATGTCAACACCGCTTGATAAACACAGCACTAATGTCGATACGAAAGATATGTACATCGGTGAATTTCAATTTTAATTCCCCTGGAGTACAGTAGGGTCTGATTCTGTTAAACTAAATATGATACATGTACTTTTAAGTTTACCTACCAGTGATAGTTTTAGACAATTGGTTACTAACACTGAAAATTTCAGTCCCCACAGGAGGGAAATTTAATGTTTCGGAGCCCAATGTTCATAATCGTATTTATTTTATATAGATGCATTACAGGACGGCAGGTGAAACTAACAATATCATCTTCAGGGGAGGGTGTTTCGATGTTTCGGAACCTAATTTTTTTTATTGTTTTTTCCCAAAGCATGATTTTTATAATGGAAGCTGTCCATCACTAGTAGGTTCCATGAAAACTTCAGCCCACAGAGTAAGAGCCTCCATTGTTTCCGGATACTATGTTTTTTAACGTTTTTTTTTTTTAATATATAAAATTAACAATGCTAAAAGTCGACACCACTTGATAAACACATCACTAATGTCTACAGGAAAGATATATATGTCGGTGTATTTTATTTTTAATTCCCTTGGTGTAAAGTATGGTTTGATTCTGTTAAACTACATAGGGTACATGTACTTACGGCTTCACTTAACAGTGATAGTGCTAGACTTCTGGTTACAAACCCTAAAAAATTCAGTACCAAGAGAACGGACATTCATTCTTTTCGAAGCCCGATCTTCATAATTGTAGGAAATTCAATGTTTTGGAGCCCGATGTTCATAATTGTATTTATTTTATATAGATGCATTACAGGAGGGCGGGTGAAACTAACAATTTCATCTTCAGGGAAGGGCGTTTCCATGTTTCGGAACCTTATTGTTTTTAATTTTTTTTCCCAAACCGTAAGTTTTACAATGGTAGCTGTCCAAAACTAATAGGTGCCATAAAAACTTCAGCGCACAGAGTAAGAGTCTCCGTTGTTTTCGAGTACATTGTTCTTTAACCCTTTTTTAACAGACATAAAAATAACACTGTAAAAGGTCGACACCGCTTGATAAACACAGCACTAATGTCGACACGAAAGATATATACGTCGGTGAATTTAATTTTTAATTGCCTCGGTGTACTTAAAGGTCTCATTCTGTTAAACTAGATAGGGAATATTTACTTTCAGGTTCACTTAATAGTGAAAGTGGTAGGTGATATGTTAATAACATTAAAAACTTCACTCCCCATAGAACGGACATTCAATGTTTTCGAGCCAGATGTTTATAATTCAATATAGGTTAATTAGATATATTACAGGAGGGCCTATATCTGTTTCGATGTTTTGATGCCTGACTTTTAATTGGTTTTTTCCCTAACTATAATTTTTACAATGGTAGCTGTCCATCACAAGTAGGTGTGATGAGAACATCTGCCCACGAGGTAAGAGGCTTTCTTGTTTCGGAGTACAATGGTTTCTTACCTTTGTATAACATATATAAAAATAACAATGTAAAAGGATGACATCTCTTGATAAACACAGCACTAATGTCGACGAGAAAGGTAAATACGATGGAGTATTTCATTTTTAATTCCCTTGGTGTACAGTATGGGTCTGATTCTGTTAAACTTAATATGGCACATGTACTTTTAAATTAACTTAACAGTGATAGTGTACGACCATAGGTTACTAACACTGAAAATTTCAGTCCAACAGACTGGACATTCAATGTTTTTCGAGCCCGATGTTCATAATCGTATTTATGTTAGATAAATGTATTACAGGAGGGCCTATATCTTTTAAAAAAGAAGTTGTATCAACACAATATGTTGACAGTGCCAGACCACTTGCGGGTGAAACTAACAATTTCACCTCATGGGTATGTTGTATCGATGTTTTGGAGCCTGATGTTTTACCGTCTTTTTCTTAACTATAATTTTTACAATAGTAGCTGACCACAACGCATAAATTAAAACTTCAGCCAACGGAGTAAAAGTCTGCTTTGTTTTCGAGTACAATGCTCTCTGATCTTTTTTTAACATGTATAAATTTAACAATTGTAAAAGGTCGACACCGCTTGATAAACACAACATTAATGTCGACACAAAAGATATATACGTCGGTGGATTTCATTTTTAATTCCTTTGGTGCACAGTAGGGTCTGATTCTCATAAAATAGATTGGGTACATGTACTTTCAGGTTAACCTTATAGTGATAGTGTTTGGCTATATGTTAATAACACTGAAAATTTCTGTCCCCATAGAAAGGACATTTAAAGTTTTCGAGCCAGATGTTTATAATTCAATATAGGTTAAATAGATGTATTACAGGAGGGCCTATGTCTTTTAAAAAAGAAGTTGTATCAATACAATATGTTGACAGTATCAGACCACTTGAGGGTGAAAAAAACAATATATCTCTTGGGTAGGGTGTTTCGATGATTTGAAGCCCGACGTTTTAATTGGTTTTTTCCCTAACTATAATTTTTACAATGGTAGCTGTCCACCACTAGTACGTGTAATGGAAATATCTCCCCACGAGATTAGAGGCTTTCTTGTTTCGGAGTACAATGGTTTCTTACCTTTTTATAACATATATAAAAATAACGATGTAAAAGGTTGACACCTCTTGATAAACACAGCACTAATATCGACACGAAAGGTATATACGTCGGTTTATTCCATTTTTATTTCCCTTGGTGTACAGTATGGTCTGATTCTGTTAAACTTAATATGGTACATGTCCTTTTCGGTTATCTTAACAGTGATAATGTTAGAAAATAGGTTACTAACACTAAAAACTTCAGTCCCCACCGAACGGACATTCAATGTTTTCGAGCCAGATTTTCATAATTGTATTTATGTTATATTTGTGAATTACAGGAGGGTCTATGTCTTCTAAAAAAAGAATTGTATCAGCACAATATGTTGACAGTGTCAGACCACTTGCGGGTGAATCTAATAATTTCAGCTCCGGGGTAGGCTGTTTCGATGTTTTGGAGCCCGATGTTTTTATGGTTTTTTTCTAAAACCGTAAGTTTTACAATAGTATCTGTCCACAACTAATAGGTGCCATAAAAACTTCAGCCTACGGAATAAAATAACACTTTAAAAGGTCGACACCGCTTGATAATTACAGCACTAATGTCAACACGAGAGATGTCGGTGTATTTCATTTTTAATTTCCTTGGTGTACACAAAGGTCTGATTCTGTTAAACTAGATAGGGTACATTTACTTTCAGGTTAGCTTGACAGTCATAATGTTAGACTATAGGTTATAAACACTGAAAATTTTGGTCTTCATAGAACGGACATTCAGTGTTTCCGAGTCCGATTTTTTTAATTCGATTTAGATTAAATAGATGTAATAAAGGAGAGGTTATATCTTTTAAATATCAAATTGCATCAACACAATATATTTACAGTGTCATAACCAACTGCAAGTGAACCTAATAATATCATCTCTAGGGGAGGGTGTTTTGATGTTTCGGAACCCAATGTTTTTATTGTTATTTTCCCTAACTATAATTTCTACACTGGGACCTGTCCACCACTAGTAAGTGGCATGAAAACTTCAGCCCACGAGGTAAGAGCCTTTGTTGTTTCCGAGTACAATGTTCTTTGACCTTTTTTTAACATTATATAAAAATATCACTTTAAAAAGTCGACACCGCTTGATAAACAAA
This sequence comes from Magallana gigas, assembly GCF_902806645.1. Taxonomy (NCBI): domain Eukaryota; kingdom Metazoa; phylum Mollusca; class Bivalvia; order Ostreida; family Ostreidae; genus Magallana; species Magallana gigas. Next base: position 41,900,714 of record NC_047563.1, read on the forward strand.
GCACTAATGTCAACAAGAAAGGTAAATAAGATGGTGTTTTTTTCATTTTTAATTCCCTCGGTGTACAGTAGGGTCTGATTCTGTTAAACTTAATATGACACATATACTTTTAGATTAACTTAACTGTGATAGTGTAAGACCAAAGGTTACTTACACTGGGAATTTCAGTCCCACAGACCGGGCATTCAATGTTTTTCGAGCCCGATGTTCATTATTGTTTTATTTGCTAGAGGGCCTAAATCTTTTAAAATTAAGTTGTATCAACACAATATGTTGACACGACCACTTGCAGGTGAACCTAATAATTTTATCTCCTAGGTAGGGTGTTTTGATGTTTTGGGGCCAGATACTTTTATTGGGTTTTTTTCCCAAACAATAAGTCTTACAATGGTAGCTGTTCACAACTAATAGGTGCCATTAAAACTTCAGCCCACGGAGTAAGAGCCTTCGTTGTTTTCGAGTACATTGTTCTTTAACCCTTTTTTAACATATATAAAAATAACATTATAAAAGGTCGACACCGCTTGATAAACACAGCACTAATATCGACACGAGAGATGTATACGTCGGTGTATTTCATTTTTAATTCCCTCGGTGTACAGAAAAGTCTGATTCTGTCGACACTGCTTGATAAACACAGCACTAATGTCGACATGAAAGATATATATGTCGGTGTATTCATTTTTAATTCCCTTGGTGTACAGTATGGTCTGATTCTGTTAAACAAGATACGGAGGGTACATGTACTTTTTGGTGAACTTTACAGTGGAAGTGCTATCTAAATGCTTAGTAACACTGAAAATTTCAGTCCCCATAGAACGGAAATTCAATGTTTTCGAACGCAATATCTATAATTCTCTTTGTGTTAAATGAAAAAAAAATGACAAAAACAAACTCAACCATCTCAAAAATCCATAAAACAAAATACAAATTTATAGGAGAACAAAATGGAACTCCAAAAAGAATCAGAGGCCTAGGAGGAGTGAGCATCCTCTGCTGACCGGTCGTACCCGCCGTGTGCTCCTTGAGATAATTTGGCATGTCATAATCGATGTTAATGTCAAAATCGGGAAAATGTCACAATAGGAAAAAAAACGAAACGTTGATTTTTTGGTTTGTTTGGGATGGTCAAAATACAAACCTTGAGCCATTACATTGAAGGTAGCATCAGGTGCTTAGGAGGAGTTAGCATTCTCTGCTGACAGGTCACACCCGTCGTGTGGGCTTTGTCGTAATCTGGACAAAACGGAAAAGTCCGTAGACAATTGGGTGTTAATTATGGTCTAACAATTTGTATGAAAAACTTCAGTAAGAATGCAATCCAGTGGAAGATTTTATTTCCCCACAAGGTCTTTGTATCGACCAAAGAACTTACGAAAAGATGACTTCAAACGAGACTGTTGATTGTCCCGTTTATCAACTTGTTTGTCAGTAGCTTGCCTCGCCTTAGAAACTGTTCATACGTATGCCCTTGTATATCGAATTAACTGAGAGACAAAAACACCATATTCAGTTTATGAAGGTATATTGCTACATAAGTAAGGAAGGCTGACTATAAAAAAATTGAAGTCAACGCGTTTATCATAAAGTTTTGTTGTTAGGTTACCATCAATGTCCATTTCCAGTAAAATATCCAAATATGAAATAGATGACGCAGACGCTGTGGTATCTTTTATTTCAAGTTCACTGGGATATATTGAGTCGACGTCAGTAAGGAAATAACAATTGTTAATTGATAATACGTCGTAGATATACCTGAATGTTGAATTGAAGGCCACAACGAGTGATTTATTTTTTCACGTACAAGTTTTTTTTAATAAATTCTGCTTCATAAGAATACAAAAAAAGGTCTGGTAACAATGGGGCACATTGGTACCCATGGGAATTCCAACAGATTGTTTGAAGACTTGATTTCCAAAAACTACATACAAGATGTTGCCTATCAGAAACTCAAGCATCTTTTTAGTGTCAACTTCAGAGTACTTGTGTGTGCAATCAGAATGGTTTTTAACAACATATTTTTTTAGATTTCCAATGACAGGTAAGCATTTTCATGACTTCCATTTTTATAAAAGAAACAACAATCTATAATATCAAAAAACCTAGATTTTAATTTCTCATGGGGAATGGTTGTAGAAAGTGTTGAAAAGTCGTACGTTTCAATGCTATTGATTTTGGTAAGAATTGTGTTAAATAGATGTATTACAGGAGGACCTATATCTCTTTTAAAAAAATGTATCAACGCAATATTTGGACCGTGTAAGACCACTTGCAGGTGACCCTAACAATTTCAGCTCCAGGGTAGGGTGTTTCGATGTTTCGGAGCCTGGTGTTTTATTGTCTTTTCCCCTAACCATAAATTTTACAATGACAGCTGTCCACCACTAGAAGGTGCCATGAAAACTTCAGCCCACGGGGTAAGAGCCTGCGATGTTTTTTTCTTTATTTTTTTGAGTCAAATGTTCATTTACTCTTTTTTATACATACATGAAAACAACACTGTAAAAAGTCGAAAACGCTTAATAAACACAGCACTAATGTCGACTCGAAATACGTCGGTTCATTTTATTTTGAATTCCCTTGGTGTACAATAGGGTCTGATTCTGTTAACAGTGATAGTGCAAGCTTTTTGGTTGGTAACACTGAAAATTTCAGAACCCATAGGACGGACATTCAATGTTTCAAAGCCCGATGTGTATAATTCTAATTTTGTTAAATATATGTATCACAGGAGGGTCTATTTCTGTTAAAGGAAGTTGTATTAGCACAATATGTTGACAGTGTCAGACCACTTGCAATTTCAGCTCCGGGGTAGAGAAGTTTCGATGTTTCAGTGTCTGATGTTTTAATTATCTTTTAGTATTATTTATCAATTGAAAAATTACAGTAAGGATTGGATTTTTTAAACTAGAGATTGTATCATTATGTAATTTAATGTGGTAATGTTAACAACCAGTAGACGACCCTGATTATTGCAGGCCTCATGGTAGGGGGTTCCATGATTCCTGTTCTGATGTTTTAAAATTCCATCATCGTATGTAGATAGGTTACAAAAGGGCCTGGATCTCTTGAACTAGACATGTAACCCTAACAATAATTTTACAATGGTAGCTTACCACTACTGGTAGGTAGTATGAGAACTTTAGCCCACGTGGTAAGGGCCTCCAGTGTTTTTTATTTACACTTTTTGACATACTGTAGAAGGTCGACACCGCTTGATAAACACAGCACTTATGTCGACACGAAAGAGTTGGTGTTAACATTTTCAGTTCACTTGGTGTACAGTAGGGTCTGTCTCTTTTAAACTACATGGGGTACATATTCTTTTATCATAAGTTTACACTGATAGTGCTAGACTTTGTTAGTAACACTGAGAATTTTAGTCTCCACAGAACAGACCTTCAATGTTTCCAATCCCGATATTTGTAACTCTTATTACGTTAATTATGTATATTGAAGGAGAGCCTATATATCTTTTAATGTAGAAGATGTACCAACACAATACTTTGACAGTGTCTCGGTGTTTCTGAGCCCCATGTTTCAATTGCTATTTAATATTAGAAATATATTGAGATATTATAGCAAGGACTGTAGATGGTATCTTCGCTGTAATTTTGATATGGTAGTGCTTAACAACTAGTAAATGATCCTGAATACTTTAGGCCTCAGGGTACGGGATTTTAATGTTTCCGATTCCGATGTTTACAAATCCAATTATTTTTGTAGATGAATTACAAAAAGGCCTGGATCTTTTGAACTAGACTTGTAACCCTAACCATCAGGCCTGGATCTTTTGAACTAGACTTGTAACCCTCAACATAAGTTTTACAATGAAAATTGACCACCACTAGTAGGTGCCATGAGAATTGCGTCCACAAAGTAAGGGCCTCCAATGCTTTCGGGTCTGATGCTTTTTACTCTCAATTACATAATTATATAAAAACAACACTGTAAAAGGTCGACACCTCTTGATAAACATATCACTAATATCAACATGAAAGATATACATGTATACGTCGGTCTTTGAATGTTCAATTTACTTAGTGTACAATAAGGTCTGGATCTTTTGACATACAGAGGGCATGTGTTCTTTTATCATAACTTTACACTCATAGTGCTAGACTCAAGGTCAAAAATATTTTGTTTTATCCAGAACAGATACGTATCATTCAGTGCTCGTTTTGTAAAAGTCTATCTCAAAGTTCTTGAAACGATTTTTTGTGACCCTTTCTTTTGATCTTATTTTCCAATATATCTGCCCTTGTTTATGGAACAGACTCTTTTTGGGGGGAATATATAAAAGCCCATTGGAAGCTTTGTGCTATATTTTATCAATATTTTGAAATATGGCCCTCTTTTCAAAAAGTATTGCAACTGAATCAATGTCAGAAGTTGGAGGATGACAGAATGTCTCATATTAAATAGAATATTTGGCTACGGCACATTTTCCAAAATATGAAAGTAGAAATCTATAGAATAAATGCATATTAAACATTTAAATATATATGTATGTATAAAACAACTCGAAATTTCATCAAAAATTTTTTTCATTTTATTTGCACCTTTCCAAACTAACTTTCTTAAACATGTCAAAACACTTGTGAACACATGCATACATGTATAAATTCAATTTAAAAAGCACTTATTTGTAAATCTACCAAATATAAGTAAATAATCTGTAACACAAAAGCTATCTGAAAAATAAAAAAAATAATAAAAAGATAAAGTAGTTAAATTATAAATGACTATTTGCAGAAGCTGTTTAAAGCATCTGAGCAAGGTCCATGAATACTATGCAGGTATGTTAAGGTTTCCCAAATGAGTTCACAACGATGTGTAGAAAATAATTTGTTATTCAAATATGTCATTATTAACTTCGAAGTAACAATCGACTTTCTTTACAATATTTCTAAGACAGTGAATCGTAATAAGTGACTATTCGTGAACATAAATAAATCCGGTTGTTCTCTGTTATCAATAAGCGATTCTAAATTTCAATACAAGTGATACTTAATTTCATATTATCAATATTAAGTATCAAATAATCAGCTTTGTATTAGGTAAGTGACTATTTCTAAAATAGTGAGTTGGAGGCTCCACCTGCTACGTGTACACTAATGAATGGAGGTATTTAATGCATCTACAAATCATGCGATATTAGGATAATTTGCATGAACTTGGGAGAGAACATAAGTATCAGTATGACTCATGCAGGGGGATGTCTGGCCCAATTTTGTGTAATTCGAGCTTAAAAAGTACCTAATTTGAAGGATAGGGCACAATGTTTGGACGAGGAATCACCTATATCATATTACCGGTGTATGAAAATCATTAACGATCTTAAATAAAGTCTTACTGCTTTTAAATAGAAATACTGAGTTTAGTTTTATTAGACAGTTTTGTATATCATATGAAACAAAGTTGTATAATAATCATAAGTAAAGGACAAGAGCGTACAAGGCCTGACAAATCCCCCCGTAACCAGGATTTTGAAATGGCATATGAACATATAAAACAAATCTTTACATTTGAAAGTGTACACCAGGACATGTACATGTATGATATAGAACTGCATTTTCTGACAAATAAATAGTAAACATTAATACATGCACTTGGTATTTATTTCCTTTGGTTTATTTGTTTGCTTTCTAATCATTACAGCATGATCTCTTATCTGTGCTAGCGCTATTTCTATCCGACATTGAGTGTAAAATGAACATTACGCAATAATTGTCATAATACAAATGTTATTAGATATTTTTTACATAATAGCCCAATAAAAAGGCAAAAAATGTTTTACTTAAAAGCAAATGAATTTTATATAAAACGCCGTTTAACTTTTCAAGCACCCTCTCAATCGAGAAGAATGGGGTGCAAGCCTCCGCCTATCCTAGTGAGCTAAGTTGACACATTAGGGTATAGGTGAATAAATGTAACTGCTTGACAATATTTAATACAGTAAAACTTTTTTGGTGAAACCCACGAATTTGGCCCATTATGGGTCTAGACTTCATTTTGAAAAATCAATAATAAAATTCATTAAAAACTTATTCTTTAAATAAAAGTACTTTTATGGTGGAGACTGGACCCATTCATACCTAAATTTTTGCAATTTAGAACAGTGAATGAACCAAGATTTTGGCATAAAACGCTGTGCAGCTTTATTTGGAAATCTATAACTGTCGTGTTTGTAGAACGAAAGCACAATATTGGCTTTCATCCTGAAATTTATACTAAAAACAATGCATACAAACCAAAAATTAATATTCAAACTTCAATTGAAATTCTTTCGTCTCCATTGCTTCAAGTGGGGGATATACAACGCCTTTTACGCCCCTGTTCTTTAATACGTATCACATTCTATCGCACCACTTTAAAATACGCATATAATATCGTACCTTATTATATTATACAATTATTTAATGCTTGAGCAGTCAATAGACCAGAATATTTTTCCCGAGGTGCAGGGAACAGCTCAGTATGATCTATTGCCCGAGGCCAACGGCCGAGGGCAATAGATCATACTGAGCTGTTCCCTGCAGCAAGGGAAAAAAATTCTGGTCTATTGACTGTTCAAGCATTAAATAATTGTTTTATTACCTAATTCCTTTTTTACTTTTCGGGGTTTATAATTTGCATATTGCAGATGGTTTTCGTGCCATTATGCAATATACTAAGATCTTTTTTTTCATCTTTTACGTGCACAAAACCTGTTGCATGCATTACAACATCTCAATTTAATATTAGTTTACACAAAGAAGGGGGAGTCTTCAACCCCTTAGATTTTAAATCCATGTAGTCTTTTACCTTATATGAGGCTTTAAAACTGTTGATTATTTGATACTCCATTTTGATATAGCATTGAATTTGGTTTCACCAAGTACTGAAAACAGCGTCTGTGTAAAGAAATATACATTCCCTGAGAACTATCAAAAGGATGTAACATTAACATACCCGCGTTCTGAAATACGTTGCCGGTCCAATAGATCGCAGTCTATTGACCGGCGGTCCAATAGATCGAAGTCTATTGACCGGCGGTCTAATAGATCGCAGTCTATTGACCGGCACTTCAAAATAGACGCAAATATTTAATTTGTAATAAAACAACAAAATCCCTTTGATTAGGTAATAAATTATTTTGTAATACTCATATACTTATATTTGCTAATATGCGTACATAAATGAATATATAGAAAAGCGAAACGTTTAATTCTGTGTGAACATTTTAATGATTTCACAATGATTACCGCACATGCTTATCACATGCTTATCACTTGACAGTTGCATTATTGTAAACATTTAAACACTATTATTTTAATAATTCTCAAGGGTTTGCCTATTTCAAATGTAAATATAAGTTAAAATCAGCATTATTATAATTTCATGTTAAATACTAAAATCTGATTGGTTTAGACGCAGTTGGTAATCCGTTCAATTACCCTGAGCGTTAGCAACACACTTGGCAACGGGTAACCCAACGAATTGCTACATGCGCGTAAATTATGCGCATATACCGATTGCCATAGAATTCACTTCATTTCTATTTAAAAGGAGTAAAATTTTCTTTAAAATTAAGACATTCATTATAATAAAATAAATAGCGCCCATTTGGGAGGGTAACTGTTGACACCCCTCGAAAACCATTGTTTACCCCCGCTTCGCGTCGGTTGAGAATGGTTTTCTCGGGCACTTATTATATAACGTTAAATAAAATGTTCACCGGGATATGAACTCAGTTGGTACGTAATCAAGTCTTCCGAGAAGCCCTTTGGGCTTCACAGGATATGATCACGTGACAAACCAGGTCCGATAAAAATTTTCAATTGCTGTTTATTTCTTAAATATTATATTATTTTACAATACTACGTTATATTATTCAAAATTGTATCATATAACATAATACTGTATCATATCATCAAATACAATAATATAGGAATCATTTTATATAACAACAAACTCATCTTTCAAACACGTTTGATTGAGGTACTTAGGACAATTGTTTTAGCATCCTTGATAATGAAGAGATCATTCTCTGTTTCTGAAGCAAGCCGTATGTATCAAATTCAAAGTTATATGATCCATATAAGTTTGTCAGGACAGCTGTTCTCCAGATATCAAACCTACATTCGACTACTCAAAAAATCTACACGTGCTCCATTATAATAACCTCCGGAATCCGGAAAATATGGTTCAGATTTAGCATCCATACATGTTGAGTGCATCAGGATCAAAACCTGCATCATTTATACAAATTTGATAAACACTAAACCAAAAACTAAGATGTGTCCATCAAAGGGCATCTGCTCCAAAAAAAATTAACCAACTCCAAAAACCTTAAATGTATCATCATTCAGCATCTGAAACATATGGCTCATATTAAGCATTTGATCCTGTCAACTGCATATCTATCATCAGACACACCTGTCATGCAAGTATGGTGGAGTTAGGACCAGTAGTAAGTAAGATATAGTCATCAAATGGCACCTGCTCCAAAAACTTTGCTCTGCTCTTAACATTTTTAAAGCCAACATCCAGAATTCAAGTTCCAGATTCAGCATCCAAGTCTTAAAAGTTCATTTGTTTGTCCAGATGCACCATCCATGCAAGTTTGATGAAGGTAAGTTAATTAATAATTTAGATACAAGACCTGCACCACAAACTTTTACCACGTCCAGACGCCAACGGTATAACATAAGCTCCAGTCAACCTCGTGTCAGTGAGCTAAAAAAGTTTTGATTAAATGTCAATTGCCACTTGCCCCAATGGGATTTACATAAATCATTTGCAATGTTATGATATGCATGTGACATGATTAAGTACGATAATTAAAACGTTACTGTAGTGACGTCTATGATCAATACAGTATAATGAAAATTACAGCTTATAGTTTCGTTTAACATCTTTAATCTTCTCATGAAATACAGGACATTTTCATTTCCGCATCTTCAGCCTCTTTGCACACAGATAGCAACAGACTTGATGCCTCGTGCCATCGTGAATGATGCTGCCTGTTTTAGCTCTTCTCAAACACAGGCCATTTGGACCTTTCTACATGGCAAATTGCTGCGGTAGGTAAGCAAAGAATGTCGCAACTTGGTGTTCTAGACAAGTGGTTTACGAGGGCATGGTGCCCTGGCTGTACGGACACACAATTGAGTAAAAGTTGTCCTTAAACTTCTTGGTAGAGTTCATGTCTTGAGTGTGACAACTTCAACATCTTAGCAGAATTCGATGGAGAATGCATCTTCCATTTTCGTTCGTCAGACTGGACGAATCTTCAAGCAGAAGATACAGTGGCGTTGAAGGGGTTTGTTCTTTATACCTCATTCACATTCCAAGTGGAACTGAAATAAAACAAAAATGTTAGATATTCACTTGTTTGTTATATTAGGTTGAATCACTGGCATGGGATACCTCCATATTGTGACATAAAACGCTTAAATTAAGTAAAATATATACATATATATATATATATTTCGCAGGTTTCTAATTTAAAGAAAGTGACTAATTCCCTGCAAAGGGTTGACCTTCTGTACCGCGTGCATGTTACACCATCACATGTCAGAAACTTACTGGTGTAAAGTTGACAATGTTCAATCCACCTACTTTTCATGTTATTTTACCTCCCATCTGTAACTTGCAATTTTACTGTGTAAAGTCAACACAACAGTCATAGCCGCAGGTTTTCGCATTTTACTTCTGATTCTCATGTACCTAACATATGGGGCCTACATATTGCATATCAATTTCAACAAGTGACACCCCTCTAACTAATGATAATCATTAAAAATCATTTCATGAATTTTAGCAACACTCATAAGCCTTCAAGTACAGCAACTTTCAATTTTACAAAAATATTGACGGGTACTTTATCCGAAACTGTCCCTTGCTTCCTTTAACTTACACTAACATTCTCTGAAAAGTCATCTTGTCTTAAAATTAAAAAGCTTATCCTGTTCTGAGAAAAGGTACACCACATTTTGCCAATTCCATTGAGGTTTAAGAAAAATATGGCCATTTAAGTGAACCCACCATTTCCACTTTCCTCTATTTAACAGAGATTCATAGGGCTCCCCATAAATAAAGCATCTTTATCTAATCTTTTAGAGGTCAATTGTTGTTCAACCTCCTTAAAAAAGAAACCTTATTTAATACTACAAACATCTACTTGATATTATCATGATAAAAGCATCACATCACTTAAAAATACCATTACATGTATACCCTCCCCCTATCTTTTGATTTTCACAAGAAGCATTAGTTTGAACACTTTTACCTAATTTTCTGAAACTTGTGGCAATTTCCTTGAGTCATTTTCACACATAATAGAAAACAACCATCACTGATATCTAAAATTGATCTTTTGGAAAATGGATGATTTGTAGCATTTTTATTCACTAAAAGACATGCCGCCCTACATCTGATTTCTTGTTTTCATGAAAAAGTAAGCCTAGAATCATATTTAGTGGATATCTTATATATTCTTGTTTCTCCTTTTAACTTTGCTAAAATAGTAAGACCTACAAGTGTGATGTGTGCGTTGAATTAAAATGAAATTCAAACACACCCGGGTACCTGGGGACGGATGAGAATTCCATGAAAAATGTTCAAATTTTTCTACATTTTTGATGCATATATGCAATGAAACGGTACAAATATGTTGTTTTTTGTTCATTTCAAGAGTAATTATCATACAGATGTTATTTCAAGGTCAAATGTACATTTACATATCCTACATGTAATGGTAATGGAGTCAACTGGAAAGAGGGGGTGGCTTTTTCTATTCTGTATAAATACATCTAAAATATCATTTATGGATAGGAAGGAGCAAAAACTTGATTTTTTTGACATATTGTATAATTTGATAACTGCATCTGTCTACATGTAAAGTTCAGTTGAAATAAAAATATGCTGTTTTAAAAAAATTCGGTCATATAAGTCAGGTGGCTTAATGTTATTTCATAAAATCAGACAGCGAAATGGCTGCAAATTCATAAATTTAATGATTCAATTGATCAAAACTGTTTTAAAGTATTTATTCTTATCTCATTAATTAACTGAAGCCTATTAATCGCACCAGGGTATGAAATACCTACTCTCTAATCCAATTTACTCTAGTGGTGGTCATTCTACACATTTAAGAGGGAGTTACTCCCCTTGAATATTTTTGCTAATAAATCATGTAATGACATCTACAGCCAAAAAATCATCCATTTTCACAAAATATATTACTTATGGTACAAAATCCACTCAAAATTACACTGAAATGAAAAATCTGAAAATACCATGTTGTCTTGAAGGTGGCACAGGACAGTTTTTTTTTTATACAATTCATTGTAGCCAGGGGATGCGTGTCTTCGGAACTCTGTAACTAGAATTTCCTCAGTTCCCATTCAGGTCAAATACCTTTAATTCACTCTTTATAAGGCCAATCACCAATTTCTGAAGAAAATTACTAGTCAAAACCTGTAAAATTCTCTACATATTGGTTTTTATTAGATTTTAACCCTTTCATATTTTGCTAATTTTTCAGCTTTTTAGACCTCCCCCAACTAATTCCCTGCAAAGGGTTGACATTCCGTACCGCGTGCATGTTGCACCATCACATGTCAGAAACTTACCGGTGTCATATAATATTTTGAACCCCGCGATATATTGAACCCGGGTTCAAAATATCGCTGCGATATATTGAACCCCCCAATAAAATATTGAACCCGGGTTCAATATTTTATGGCCGCGATATTTTGAACCCCCCTCTACTTTTCATTGGTATTGGAGAGGGGGTTCAAAATATTATGGCTGCGATATATTGAACCCCCTACTTATTTCCAATTCCCATTGGAGAGGGGGTTCAAAATATTATGGCCGCGCTATTTTGAACGATATTTTGATATTTTGAACCCCATACCTATTTCCAATTCCCATTGGAGAGGGGGTTCATAATTTTATGGCTGCGATATATTGAAAACCCTTCTTATCACTGGCTATTGGAGATCTAGGGGTTTCAAAATTTAATGGCTGTGAAATCTAATTATAAATAATAATGCCACCCTTCTTTTATTGCTTTTGACCCCCCCCCCTCCAAATCTTTTCTTCATGCATATACAGAATTCAAATTATTTTTTTTTGGGGGGGGGGGTAGATGGAAGGGGGGGGGGGTATAATTGTGCTTTTATTGTCAGTCTGTAATAAAACATATTATGAATGAAAATCATATTGTTTTTGGTGATTCTTTTTGTTACCAAGAAAACTAGAACTGTCCTAATGGGACTAATACCCCCGCTAGGCTAATTTCAAATGGGACAAATAATTGAATTGAATAAGAAAGGTTTGGAACACATACAAAAAAAAAATTTCTAGAATTGTAAAAAAAAAAAAAGTTAGTTAACAAAGAAAAATTAAAATCAAAATTGTCAGAATTTCACTGTAAATACATATCTATAACAGTAATACATTTACAAATGTATTTATTTGATGATATATTTTTTTAATTTAATTGATTTAAAGAAAAACCAACAAAATGACAATAACCCCTCCCTTTGCAGTGAATAGAAATACTGGTAGCCAAGCAATGCTCTTCTGTTGATAAAACTTTCAATATCTTTCTAAGTAGAGTCTTGACAGATGCAATTAGTTGTTTCAAATTTTCCTCACTTTCTCCTATGGCACAATGGAACTCCATATCAGAAAATTGATCCCATAGGACTATGATTTTCTTTGATGATCTTGTTAAATTTAATAAAATCCCAAAACATTACCATAATTACCATACTATGTAAAAATATGTAAAAAAGAAAATTTAATATTACAAACAATTTTAAAATTGCCAAAACACTACAATCATATCAGTAATTTTGAATTTCATTTAAATTAATGCCCAATAGGGTCACTTCATCAATTTACTTGACAAATGAATTTAAACAACCTCTAAAAAAAGTTTAACTTCTTTATTAATAATTATATTATTTATTTCCTTATTATGATAGACCTTTTGGTTTACATGAAACAGTTTTAAAATAGCCCCAAAACCATCACCAATTTTACAGATTATCAATTTCCCCTAAACACATGCTCCATCTGAACCATGGCTCAGATAATGGCTCCCTTGGGACAAATGAATTCAGCCACACTTGTCTTTGATGTTCTTATTAGCTCCTAAGAATTTATCATTGACAAACAAAAACTTTGCATTGTCAGTTGATAGAATACTTATAAAAAATAAAATTTTTTTAATTAATTAAGACATAAAGACAAAAAACTCCATCTGGATGTATTTATATAAATATATTTTAGAGTGTTTTCTATTAATTAATTAATAAAATCTGTAAGGATTACCTCCCTTACTTTTCAACATTAGTGTACAATATATAGAATAAGGAATATGAAAACTGTCATAAAATCATTAAATCTTGTCTGATCTTAAAAAAAATTGCAGGTGCACATCTTCAGATGGTGTTCAACATATGTACAAATTTTCAAACTGTTCCATGCAGTAATAAAAAATTCTATAGGGGGGACAAAGTTGCGTCTACAGACAGACGGACAGACGGACAGACAGACAGACGGACGGACAGACAGACGGACAGGGTGAAACCAATATACCCCCCTAAACTTCGTTTGCGGGGGTATAATAAGGTATCCTTGGAGGTTACTCTAAATGGTAGTCCCCAGGTGGGAGAAAAGGGGGCTAACACCTGTGTACTGTGTATACACACCGGTGGTAGCTAGGTAAACATTAATTGGCTCCCTTCATAGCTGACATCAGCCTGTATAATATCCCTGTTATGTAATACAATTTGGGAATTGTGAGTTTCTACTGATCAATTCATTTGTGACCGCATCGGACATGGACTTGGAAGAGTACCATGATAAGAAGGGTTTTCAATATATCGCAGCCATAATATTATGAACCCCCTCTCCAATGGGAATTGGAAATAGGTATGGGGTTCAAAATATCGCTGCCATAATATTTTGAACCCCCTCTCCAAAGGGAATTGGAAATAAGTAGGGGGTTCAATATATCGCTGCCATAATATTTTGAACCCCCTCTCCAATACCAATGAAAAATAGAGGGGGGTTCAACATATCGCGGCCATAATATTTTGAACCCCCTCTCCAATGGGAATTGGAAATAAGTAGGGGGTTCAAAATATTGCGGCCATAATATTTTGAACCCCCTCTCCAATACCAATGAAAAATAGAGGGGGGTTCAAAATATCGCGGCCATAATATTTTGAACCCCCTCTCCAATGGGAATTAGAAATAAGTAGGGGGTTCAAAATATTGCGGCCATAATATTTTGAACCCCCTCTCCAATACCAATGAAAAATAGAGGGGGGTTCAAAATATCGCGGCCATAATATTTTGAACCCCCTCTCCAATAGGAATTGGAAAAAGGTTGGGGGTTCAATATATCGCTGCCATAATATTTTGAACCCCCTCTCCAATGGGAATTGAAATAGGTAGGGGGGTTCAAAATATCGCGGCCATAATATTTTGAACCCCCTCTACAAAGGGAATTGGAAATAAGTAGGGGGTTCAATATATCGCAGCCATAATATTTTGAACCCCCTCTCCAGTAGCAATAAAAAATGGAGGGGGGTTCAAAATATCGCGGCCATAATATTTTGAACCCCCTCTCCAAAGGGAATTGGAAATAGGTAGGGGGTTCAATATATCGCAGCCATAATATTTTGAACCCCCTCTCCAAAGGAAATTGGAAACAGTAGGGGGTTCAATATATCACAGCCATAATATTTTGAACCCCCTCTCCAAAAGCAATGAAAATTCGATAGGGTTTCAAAATATCGCGGCCATAATATTTTGAACCCGGGGTTCAATATTTTATGGGGGGGTTCAATATATCGCAGCGATATTTTGAACCCGGGTTCATAATATCGCATAATATATTGAACCCGGGTTCAATATTTCGCGGTATCAAAATATTATATGACACTGGTGTAAAGTTGACAATGTCCAATCCATCTACTTTTCGTGTTATTTTACCTCCCATCTGTAACTTGCAATTTCACTGTGTTAAGTCAACACAACAGTCATAGCCGCGGGTTTTGCATTTTACTTCTGATTCTCATGTACCTAACATATGGGGCCTACATATTGCATATCAATTTCAACAAGAGACACCCCTCTAACTAATGAAAATCATTAAAAATCATTTCATGAATTTTAGCAACTCTCATAAGCCTTCAAGTACAGCAACTTTCAATTTTACAAAAATATTGACGGTTACTTTATCCGAAACTATCCCTTGCTACCTTAGGATGCTTCCACACAAATTTTCCTGACTGGTTAGTTTCTGAGAGGAAGATTTTTAAGGATTTACTCAATATATTCCTATGAAAAAATTCGACCCACCATTGTGGCCCCACCCTATCTTTAAAAGGTCATGATTTTTACAATCTATACTACCTTAGTATGCTTCCACACAAGTTTTAGCTTTCCTGGCGAATTGGTTCTTGAGAAGAAGATTTTTGAAAAGTTCTTAAATTTTTTCAATAATTCCTAATTATCTCCTCTTGAAAAAAAAGGTGGTCCTTAGTTTTCACAACTTTGTATCCCCTTTGCCTAATAATGCTCTGTGCCAAGTTTCGTTGAAATTGGCCCAGTGCTTCTGGAGAAGATGTTGAAAATATGAAAAGTTTACAAACAGACAAGCAACAGACAAAATGTGATCAGAATAGCTCACATGAGCTTTCAGCTCAAGTGAGCTAAAAATCCAGTTATACATTAGTACCTGCACAATTCATGCTTTTCACAGAAAGCAACTCAACAGCTATGCACCAGAACCTCAGGCGATTGAAATTGTCTATATAGAAGCATCATTCCAAATATTAATAAGTACACTGGGTTATTGCTTTAGTCCACTGAAAGGAACTTAACAGGTATATACCTGGTATTAATCTGTACCCTAGGCTATGGATAGCTCTATTGGGTGAAAAATATCAGCTACAAATTAGTATTTTTGGCTACTGATACTGTCACTGAGAGCAACTTAACATCAATATTAGTACCCTAGGTTATTGGTAGTAGTCTCTTGAAAGCAACACAGCAGCTGTACATTAGTATAACTTACCTCTTGATATTCGCTTTCTGGTAAGAACATAACCATTGTACCATAGTAAACTTAGCTTTTCCTATGTTCACCATGACGACCTAGCTTATTGATATGGTCCACTGAGAGAAACATAATAATTGTAAAATAGTGCACTAGGCTATTGATATGATTCACTAAGAACAATATTATTTCAAATTTTTTAAAAATGCTCTCTCTTTTTCTACAGTTTTGAGGTTTCTCCCCTTTGAATAAAGATCGGTCTTTCATTTCTGCAATTTATACTTGCCTTCCCATAAGGATGGTTTGTGCCAATTTTGGTTGAAATTGGCGAAGCGGTTTTACAAAAGAAGTTCAAAATGTTAAAAGTTAAAAGACGGACAGACGGACAATGGACAAAATGTGATCAGAATAGCTCACTTGAGCTTTCAGCTCAGGTGAGCTATAAATCAAAACTGAAGTAATGAAAACAAACCACATTTTCCACAGAGATTCAAAACTGTTACAAATGAGGAAATAGAGAAATTTTTCGACTCCAGGCAAGCAAAATCAACAAAAAGAAATACAGCATGGGGATTTTTCAAGGTAAATGTGTTTGCAGCAATTTGACATTTGTATAAAAATCTTTAAGGGTCAAGATTTGTTGCAGAATTTACACAACCAAACACAAGACCCCCAAACGTTACACAATGTCAGTCTCTAAAACACAACTCACTCCTTTTAGATTGGAACATGGAGATCTATGGTTCTGTACTAATGGTGCAACATTAGACCTGCAAACAGCAAATGTGTCAACTCTTGCCAGTCATCTCTCGTGATTTTATTGTGAAGCCAGCCCCAAAGAAAAAGTTGATGATGATGTTTAGCCTTTGTACCACAAAAATACTTTGATCAATATCAAAGGAGCAATAAATCGCCATCTTGCTGACATTCAGAGAGATGTAAATATAGTCCATGACAAGGAGTTCAGAACAGCCAATGGAATCTTGGATGGTTTCTTTAAAGAGCGAACCTGACTTGATCTGTCAAAACCAACATCACACAAAGATATTATCGAGATACATGATCTGCAGAAGATTTATAAATACCTCCAAGGTGCCACATCATCACCAGTGGTTTTGCGCCATGCTGTATGGTACTTTCTGTCCATCAATTTTATTACCATAGGTTTAGAGTTCCACCATAAGTTTAATCATAACAGCATTGTCTTCTGCACAGATGAAACTTGCCAATATGCTGCATTACAACACAAAACATTACAAAATAATCATCAAGGTGGTGTAGATGCCGATGACAGCCATACAGACAAGATAATGTACGCAACTGATAATGAAAACTGCTGTCATGTTTATCTCTTAAAGTTACTGATGTCAAAAACAGATTCAAATGCTACAAATCTTTTCAACCAATACATATAAGAGAGAGTTCATTCTGATATTTGGTATTCAGCAAAACCCCTGCCAAAGCGCACTTTCAACAAGTCTCTCGGGGAGATTTGCTTTGCTGCTGGTGTGGAGCATAAATACACATCCCACTGTTTACGGGCCACTGCAAACACTTACCTTAATGATCAGAGATTTGAAGCACGACACATCATGCTCATGTCGAACCAAAGGAATGAGAGTTCAATGAGGTCATATAACAGATCGCTCTCCTCTAAGCAAAAAAAAAAAGCATTCTGCGATGGCGTCTGCATCTTCATCCCCTTTTACGATCGTAGCTCTTCCACCGCTGTCGACCAGGTTCTCGAACTTGCCACCACGAACCCATGAAAATCAGGCTCAACTTGAAAACTTACCGTCACCATCTGCACATGAGACCACAACTCTCATATCGTCAAATTCCACAGCCACAACATTGTCCTCCATGCCAGCAACATTGAAAACAGTTAACATGAACATGCAAAACATTAATCCAACAGCTGGGTTTTTCAATAATGCAAACTTCAGGGAGAGCACATTTCGTTTTACTCAGTTGTGCTTACTGTATTGTTACGTGTTGATAATGTTTATTCTTAATGAATAAATCATCTTGTTGGAAAATACTCATGTATTGTTATTGAATTCAAACTTTTGCGATTAAATATAGCATTTCTCAAAAAAAAAAAAATCTTTCTTCATAATATTTTTGAGCACTATATTTCCCATGTCACAACAGCTGATTTTTTGGCTCTTCCATCAATTACCAACACCTGCTAGTAAAGGCGCAAATTTTAAAACTACGACCATTAATAAAATAAAAAATAAAATCAATATAAATATAATTTGTTTGCTCGCATTGGTGTGTCATAGGACCGACAAATCCAAAAAAAAAAAGCATTCAATGCTTATATGCACGATACATAACCATTGTACCTTAGAACAGTAAGCTAATCATATGTTCACCTAAGAACACCATATTATGTTATGCACGACACCCTAGCTAAATGATATGGTCCTCTAAGAGAAACATAATAATTAAACAAAGTTATTGATATGAATCACTAAGAACAATATTATTTCTTTAGTATACAGAAACACTCATATCATCCAATGGGACCAACATGGCATTTCATTATAATATCTGTAGTTCACTAGGATTAATAAACATAGATAACCACAGATTACAAAGCTCACTAAGACGAGGCATCACCCTAATGAGGCATCACTTTTATGAGACCACCTTTATCATATCATATGAAAATCATACTTTATGATCTTGGATATTCCTGGATTCTGTTGGACACAATATCGTATATCATCTGTTCAAAAAATTGTATGATATTAATCATATGTTCATAAAATTATGTTAATCAATACAATAATATCAAATTAAATATTGCATCCTATCATACTTACAAACAATATCATATACTACAATAAAATACCGTAATAAACAATGATGAGATATGATATTGCAACATATGATATGAAATTGTATTCTGTTATACATTATTGTATTTGATCACATAATACAATATCATATTACATAATACATCATAACAGTGAATCATATAATATTATATTGTATCTTTTAGTAAAATATTGTATTGTATGACACTGTATCATATTTGATACATAATATCATATTATATCATATGAACCAATATAATTCAATACAACATTATATCATATCAAATGATACAATGTCATGTGAAAAAGTAAAAAGTTATATAATACAATATTATATTATACATATTGTATCATGATACAATAATATATATCACAATTAAATATAATACAATTTTATGCGATATGATAATATATCATATAAACCAATATCATATTATACGTCAATATCGTATGAGAGCAACCCAACAACTAAGCACCTATTTACTTGGTATTAATGAGTAGATGATGCAGTTGATACCAAGTATCCAAAGCTATTGGTACGATCTACTAAAAACAACAAAACAATCATACATTCGTACCCGACACAATTCAAACTTTCCACTGAGAGCAACCCAACAACTTAGCACCTATTTACCTGGTATTATTCAGTACACTGACCTATGAATACGGTCTATTGAGTGAAATAAAACAGCTACACATTAGTATTTTTGTCTATTGATAATGTCACTGAGAGAAACTTAACATCAATAGTGGTACCTAAGGCAATTGGTAGTCTTCTGAGAGCAACACAACATCTATACATTAATATAACTTGTCTATTCATAAACTTCTGGTAAGAACATAACAATTGCACCTTAGTACAGTGGGCTATACATATGTTCACCTAAGAAAACAATATTATGTTATGCATGATACCCTAGCTTATTGATAAGGTCCTCTGAGAGAAACTTAATAATTGTAAAATAGTACACTAGGCTATCGGTGTGAATCACTAAGAACAAATTCCTATCATCCAATGAGACCAACATGGCATTTCATAATAACATCTTAGGCAATGATACAGTTCACTAGAATTAACACAACAGTTTTCAATAAGTAATCTAGCCTTTTGATCAAATGTCATTGGAAGAGCTACCAATTGTACAACAGTAACTCAGGCAATTGATACCATCTAATCAGAGCAACACGTAAGTTACACATATGTTACACAATACGATTCACACTGTCCTTTGAGAGCAACATAATAGTAATACATCAGAACCCTAAGCCATCGATATGGTCAACTGAGACCAACACACCATTATTCAAAAGAACAAAACCAATTGGTAGCTATACTAAAAGCAACTGAACAGTTGTACAATCCAGTTTCATAACAGTTCTCAAGGCAAATGATGATGCAGTTGATACCAAGTATCCAAAGCTATTGGTACGGTCTACTAAGAACAACAAAACAGTCATACATTCGTACCCGACACAATTCAAACTTTCTACTGAGAGCAACCCAACAACTTAGCACCTATTTACCTGGTATTAATCAGTACACTGACCTATGAATACGGTCTATTGAGTGAAATAAAACAGCTACACATTAGTATTTTTTGTCTATTGATAATGTCACTGAGAGAAACTTAACATCAATAGTGGTACCTAAGGCAATTGGTAGTCTTCTGCGAGCAACACAACATCTATACATTAATATAACTTGTCTATTCATAAACCTTCTGGTAAGAACATAACAATTGCACCTTAGTACAATAGGCTAAACATATGTTCACCTAAGAAAACCATATTATGTTATGCATGATACCCTAGCTTATTGATAAGGTCCTCTGAGAGAAACATAATAATTGTACAATAGTACACTAGGCTATTGATGTGAATCACTAAGAACAAATTCCTATCATCCAATGAGACCAACATGGCATTTCATAATAACATCTTAGGCAATGATACAGTTCACTAGGATTAACACAACAGTTTTCAATAAGTAATCTAGCCTTTTGATCAAATGTCATTGGAAGAGCTACCAATTGTACAATAGTAACTCAGGCAATTGATACCGTCTAATCAGAGCAACACGTAAGATACACATATGTTACACAATACGATTCACACTGTCCTTTGAGAGCAACATAATAGTAATACATCAGAACCCTAAGCCATCGATATGGTCAACTGATAGCAACACATTATTCTAAAGAACCAAACCAATTGGTAGCTATACTAAAAGCAACTGAACAGTTGTACAATCCAGTTTTATAACAGTACTCAAGGCAAATGATGATGCTGTTGATACCAAGTTCCAATGCTAATGGTACGGTCTACTAAGAACAACAAAACAGTCATACATTCGTACCCGACACAATTCAAACTTTCTACTGAGAGCAACCCAACAACTTAGCACCTATTTACCTGGTATTATTCAGTACACTTACCCATAAATCGGTCTATTGAGTGAAATAAAACATATTAGTATTTTTTGTCTATTGATAATGTCTCTAAGAGAAACTTAACATCAATAGTGGTACCTAAGGCAATTGGTAGTCTTCTGAGAGCAACACAACATCTATACATTAATATAACTTGTCTATTCATAAACCTTCTGGTAAGAACATAACCATTGCACCTTAGTACAATAGGCTAAACATATGTTCACCTAAGAAAACCATATTATGTTATGAATGATACCCTAGCTTATTGATAAGGTCCTCTGAGAGAAACATAATAATTGTACAATAGTACACTAGGCTATTGATGTGAATCACTAAGAACAAATTCCTATCATCCAATGAGACCAACATGGCATTTCATAATAACATCTTAGGCAATGATACAGTTCACTAGGATTAACACAACAGTATTCAATAAGTAATCTAGCCTTTTGATCAATGTCATTGGAAGAGATACCAATTGTACAACAGTAACTCTGGCAATTGATACCGTCTAATCAGATCAACATGCAAGTTACACATATGTTACACAATACGATTCACACTGTCCTTTGAGAGCAACATAATAGTAATACATCAGAACCCTAAGCCATCGATATGGTCAACTGAGACCAACACACCATTATTCAAAAGAACAAAACCAATTGGTAGCTATACTAAAAGCAACTGAACAGTTGTACAATCCAGTTTCATAACAGTACTCAAGGCAAATGATGATGCAGTTGATACCAAGTATCCAAAGCTATTGGTACGATCTACTAAAAACAACAAAACAATCATACATTCGTACCCGACACAATTCAAACTTTCCACTGAGAGCAACCCAACAACTTAGCACCTATTTACCTGGTATTATTCAGTACACTGACCTATGAATACGGTCTATTGAGTGAAATAAAACAGCTACACATTAGTATTTTTGTCTATTGATAATGTCACTGAGAGAAACTTAACATCAATAGTGGTACCTAAGGCAATTGGTAGTCTTCTGAGAGCAACACAACATCTATACATTAATATAACTTGTCTATTCATAAACCTTCTGGTAAGAACATAACCATTGCACCTTAGTACAATAGGCTAAACATATGTTCACCTAAGAAAACCATATTATGTTATGCATGATACCTTAGCTTATTGATAAGGTCCTCTGAGAGAAACATAATAATTGTACAATAGTATACTAGGCTATTGATGTGAATCACTAAGAACAAATTCCTATCATCCAATGAGACCAACATGGCATTTCATAATAACATCTTAGGCAATGATACAGTTCACTAGGATTAACACAACAGTTTTCAATAAGTAATCTAGCCTTTTGATCAAATGTCATTGGAAGAGATACCAATTGTACAATAGTAACTCAGGCAATTGATATCGTCTAATCAGAGCAACACGTAAGTTACACAAATGTTACACAATACGATTCACACTGTCCTTTGAGAGCAACATAATAGTAATACATCAGAACCCTAAGCCATCGATATGGTCAACTGAGAGCAACACAACATTATTCTAAAGAACCAAACCAATTGGTAGCTATACTAAAAGCAACTGAACAGTTGTACAATCCAGTTTTATAACAGTACTCAAGGCAAATGATGATGCTGTTGATACCAAGTTCCAATGCTAATGGTACGGTCTACTAAGAACAACAAAACAGTCATACATTCGTACCCGACACAATTCAAACTTTCCACTGAGAGCAACCCAACAATTTAGCACCTATTTACCTGGTATTATTCAGTACACTGACCTATAAATACGGTCTATAGAGTGAAATAAAACATATTAGCATTTTTTGTCTATTGATAATGTCTCTAAGAGAAACTAAACATCAATAGTGGTACCTAAGGCAACTGATAGTCTTCTGCGAGCAACACAACATCTATACATTAATATAACTTGTCTATTCATAAACCTTCTGGTAAGAACATAACCATTGCACCTTAGTACAGTAGGCTAAACATATGTTCACCTAAGAAAACCATATTATGTTATGCATGATACCCTAGCTTATTGATAAGGTCCTCTGAGAGAAACATAATAATTGTACAATAGTACACTAGGCTATTGATGTGAATCACTAAGAACAAATTCCTATCATCCAATGAGACCAACATGGCATTTCATAATAACATCTTAGGCAATGATACAGTTCACTAGGATTAACACAACAGTATTCAATAAGTAATCTAGCCTTTTGATCAATGTCATTGGAAGAGATACCAATTGTACAACAGTAACTCTGGCAATTGATACTGTCTAATCAGATCAACATGCAAGTTACACGTATGTTACACAATACGATTAACACTGTCCTTTGAATGCAACATAATAGTAATACATCAGAACCCTAAGCCATCGATATGGTCAACTGAGACCAACACAACATTATTCAAAAGAACAAAACCAATTGGTAGCTATACTAAAAGCAACTGAACAGTTGTACAATCCAGTTTCATAACAGTACTCAAGGCAAATGATGATGCAGTTGATACCAAGTATCCAAAGCTATTGGTACGATCTACTAAAAACAACAAAACAATCATACATTCGTACCCGACACAATTCAAACTTTCTACTGAGAGCAACCCAACAACTTAGCACCTATTTACCTGGTATTATTCAGTACACTGACCTATGAATACGGTCTATTGAGTGAAATAAAACAGCTACACATTAGTATTTTTGTCTATTGATAATGTCACTGAGAGAAACTTAACATCAATAGTGGTACCTAAGGCAATTGGTAGTCTTCTGAGAGCAACACAACATCTATACATTAATATAACTTGTCTATTCATAAACCTTCTGGTAAGAACATAACCATTGCACCTTAGTACAATAGGCTAAACATATGTTCACCTAAGAAAACCATATTATGTTATGCATGATACCTTAGCTTATTGATAAGGTCCTCTGAGAGAAACATTATAATTGTACAATAGTATACTAGGCTATTGATGTGAAACACTAAGAACAAATTCCTATCATCCAATGAGACCAACATGGCATTTCATAATAACATCTTAGGCAATGATACAGTTCACTAGGATTCCCACAACAGTTTTCAATAAGTAATCTAGCCTTTTGATCAAATGTCATTGGAAGAGCTACCAATTGTACAATAGTAACTCAGGCAATTGATATCGTCTAATCAGAGCAACACGTAAGTTACACATATGTTACACAATACGATTCACACTGTCCTTTGAGAGCAACATAATAGTAATACATCAGAACCCTAAGCCATCGATATGGTCAACTGAGAGCAACACAACATTATTCTAAAGAACCAAACCAATTGGTAGCTATACTAAAAGCAACTGAACAGTTGTACAATCCAGTTTTATAACAGTACTCAAGGCAAATGATGATGCTGTTGATACCAAGTTCCAATGCTAATGGTACGGTCTACTAAGAACAACAAAACAGTCATACATTCGTACCCGACACAATTCAAACTTTCCACTGAGAGCAACCCAACAACTTAGCACCTATTTACCTGGTATTATTCAGTACACTGACCTATAAATACGGTCTATAGAGTGAAATAAAACATATTAGCATTTTTTGTCTATTGATAATGTCTCTAAGAGAAACTAAACATCAATAGTGGTACCTAAGGCAATTGGTAGTCTTCTGCGAGCAACACAACATCTATACATTAATATAACTTGTCTATTCATAAACCTTCTGGTAAGAACATAACCATTGCACCTTAGTACAGTAGGCTAAACATATGTTCACCTAAGAAAACCATATTATGTTATGCATGATACCCTAGCTTATTGATAAGGTCCTCTGAGAGAAACATAATAATTGTACAATAGTACACTAGGCTATTGATGTGAATCACTAAGAACAAATTCCTATCATCCAATGAGACCAACATGGCATTTCATAATAACATCTTAGGCAATGATACAGTTCACTAGGATTAACACAACAGTATTCAATAAGTAATCTAGCCTTTTGATCAAATGTCATTGGAAGAGATACCAATTGTACAACAGTAACTCTGGCAATTGATACTGTCTAATCAGATCAACATGCAAGTTACACGTATGTTACACAATACGATTCACACTGTCCTTTGAGAGCAACATAATAGTAATACATCAGAACCCTAAGCCATCGATATGGTCAACTGAGACCAACACACCATTATTCTAAAGAACCAAACCAATTGGTAGCTATACTAAAAGCAACTGAACAGTTGTACAATCCAGTTTCATAACAGTACTCAAGGCAAATGATGATGCAGTTGATACCAAGTATCCAAATGCTATTGGTACGGTCTACTAAGAACAACAAAACAGTCATACATTCGTACCCGACACAATTCAAACTTTCCACTGAGAGCAACCCAACAACTTAGCACCTATTTACCTGGTATTATTCAGTACACTGACCTATGAATACGGTCTATTGAGTGAAATAAAACAGCTACACATTAGTATTTTTTGTCTATTGATAATGTCACTGAGAGAAACTTAACATCAATAGTGGTACCTAAGGCAATTGGTAGTCTTCTGAGAGCAACACAACATCTATACATTAATATAACTTGTCTATTCATAAACCTTCTGGTAAGAACATAACCATTGCACCTTAGTACAATAGGCTAAACATATGTTCACCTAAGAAAACCATATTATGTTATGCATGATACCCTAGCTTATTGATAAGGTCCTCTGAGAGAAACATAATAATTGTACAATAGTATACTAGGCTATTGATGTGAATCACTAAGAACAAATTCCTATCATCCAATGAGACCAACATGGCATTTCATAATAACATCTTAGGCAATGATACAGTTCACTAGGATTAACACAACAGTTTTCAATAAGTAATCTAGCCTTTTGATCAAATGTCATTGGAAGAGCTACCAATTGTACAATAGTAACTCAGGCAATTGATATCGTCTAATCAGAGCAACACGTAAGTTACACATATGTTACACAATACGATTCACACTGTCCTTTGAGAGCAACATAATAGTAATACATCAGAACCCTAAGCCATCGATATGGTCAACTGAGAGCAACACAACATTATTCTAAAGAACCAAACCAATTGGTAGCTATACTAAAAGCAACTGAACAGTTGTACAATCCAGTTTTATAACAGTACTCAAGGCAAATGATGATGCTGTTGATACCAAGTTCCAATGCTAATGGTACGGTCTACTAAGAACAACAAAACAGTCATACATTCGTACCCGACACAATTCAAACTTTCTACTGAGAGCAACCCAACAACTTAGCACCTATTTACCTGGTATTATTCAGTACACTTACCTATAAATACGGTCTATTGAGTGAAATAAAACATATTAGCATTTTTTGTCTATTGATAATGTCTCTAAGAGAAACTTAACATCAATAGTGGTACCTAAGGCAATTGGTAGTCTTCTGCGAGCAACACAACATCTATACATTAATATAACTTGTCTATTCATAAACCTTCTGGTAAGAACATAACCATTGCACCTTAGTACAGTAGGCTAAACATATGTTCACCTAAGAAAACCATATTATGTTATGCATGATACCCTAGCTTATTGATAAGGTCCTCTGAGAGAAACATAATAATTGTACAATAGTACACTAGGCTATTGATGTGAATCACTAAGAACAAATTCCTATCATCCAATGAGACCAACATGGCATTTCATAATAACATCTTAGGCAATGATACAGTTCACTAGGATTAACACAACAGTTTTCAATAAGTAATCTAGCCTTTTGATCAAATGTCATTGGAAGAGCTACAAATTGTACAACAGTAACTCATGGCAATTGATACTGTCTAATCAGATCAACACTGCAAGTTACACAGTATGTTACACAATACGATTAACACTGTCCTTTGAGAGCAACATAATAGTAATACATCAGAACCCTAAGCCATCGATATGGTCAACTGAGAGCAACACAACATTATTCTAAAGAACAAAACCAATTGGTAGCTATACTAAAAGCAACTGAACAGTTGTACAATCCAGTTTCATAACAGTACTCAAGGCAAATGATGATGCAGTTGATACCAAGTATCCAAAGCTATTGGTACGAGTCTACTAAAAACAACAAAACAGTCATACATTCGTACCCGACACAATTCAAACTTTCCACTGAGAGCAACCCAACAACTTAGCACCTATTTACCTGGTATTATTCAGTACACTGACCTATGAATACGGTCTATTGAGTGAAATAAAACAGCTACACATTAGTATTTTTTGTCTATTGATAATGTCACTGAGAGAAACTTAACATCAATAGTGGTACCTAAGGCAATTGGTAGTCTTCTGAGAGCAACACAACATCTATACATTAATATAACTTGTCTATTCATAAACCTTCTGGTAAGAACATAACCATTGCACCTTAGTACAATAGGCTAAACATATGTTCACCTAAGAAAACCATATTATGTTATGCATGATACCCTTAGCTTATTGATAAGGTCCTCTGAGAGAAACATAATAATTGTACAATAGTATACTAGGCTATTGATGTGAATCACTAAGAACAAATTCCTATCATCCAATGAGACCAACATGGCATTTCATAATAACATCTTAGGCAATGATACAGTTCACTAGGATTAACACAACAGTTTTCAATAAGTAATCTAGCCTTTTGATCAAATGTCATTGGAAGAGCTACCAATTGTACAACTAGTAACTCAGGCAATTGATATCGTCTAATCAGAGCAACACGTAAGTTACACATATGTTACACAATACGATTCACACTGTCCTTTGAGAGCAACATAATAGTAATACATCAGAACCCTAAGCCATCGATATGGTCAACTGAGAGCAACACAACATTATTCTAAAGAACCAAACCAATTGGTAGCTATACTAAAAGCAACTGAACAGTTGTACAATCCAGTTTTATAACAGTACTCAAGGCAAATGATGATGCTGTTGATACCAAGTTCCAATGCTAATGGTACGGTCTACTAAGAACAACAAAACAGTCATACATTCGTACCCGACACAATTCAAACTTTCCACTGAGAGCAACCCAACAACTTAGCACCTATTTACCTGGTATTATTCAGTACACTGACCTATAAATACGGTCTATAGAGTGAAATAAAACATATTAGCATTTTTTGTCTATTGATAATGTCTCTAAGAGAAACTAAACATCAATAGTGGTACCTAAGGCAATTGGTAGTCTTCTGCGAGCAACACAACATCTATACATTAATATAACTTGTCTATTCATAAACCTTCTGGTAAGAACATAACCATTGCACCTTAGTACAGTAGGCTAAACATATGTTCACCTAAGAAAACCATATTATGTTATGCATGATACCCTAGCTTATTGATAAGGTCCTCTGAGAGAAACATAATAATTGTACAATAGTACACTAGGCTATTGATGTGAATCACTAAAAACAAATTCCTATCATCCAATGAGACCAACATGGCATTTCATAATAACATCTTAGGCAATGATACAGTTCACTAGGATTAACACAACAGTATTCAATAAGTAATCTAGCCTTTTGATCAATGTCATTGGAAGAGATACCAATTGTACAACAGTAACTCTGGCAATTGATACTGTCTAATCAGATCAACATGCAAGTTACACGTATGTTACACAATACGATTCACACTGTCCTTTGAGAGCAACATAATAGTAATACATCAGAACCCTAAGCCATCGATATGGTCAACTGAGACCAACACACCATTATTCAAAAGAACAAAACCAATTGGTAGCTATACTAAAAGCAACTGAACAGTTGTACAATCCAGTTTTATAACAGTACTCAAGGCAAATGATGATGCTGTTGATACCAAGTTCCAATGCTAATGGTACGGTCTACTAAGAACAACAAAACAGTCATACATTCGTACCCGACACAATTCAAACTTTCTACTGAGAGCAACCAAACAACTTAGCACCTATTTACCTGGTATTATTCAGTACACTTACCCATAAATACGGTCTATTGAGTGAAATAAAACATATTAGTATTTTTTGTCTATTGATAATGTCTCTAAGAGAAACTCAACATCAATAGTGGTAGCTAAGGCAATTGGTAGTCTTCTGAGAGCAACACAACATCTATACATTAATATAACTTGTCTATTCATAAACCTTCTGGTAAGACCATAACCATTGCACCTTAGTACAATAGGCTAAACATATGTTCACCTAAGAAAACCATATTATGTTATGAATGATACCCTAGCTTATTGATAAGGTCCTCTGAGAAAAACATAATAATTGTACAATAGTACACTAGGCTATTGATGATCAATAAGAACAAATTCCTATCATCCAATGAGACCAACATGGCATTTCATAATAACATCTTAGGCAATGATACAGTTCACTAGGATTAACACAACAGTTTTCAATAAGTAATCTAGCCTTTTGATCAAATGTCATTGGAAGAGCTACCAATTGTACAATAGTAACTCAGGCAATTGATACCGTCTAATCAGGGAAACACGTAAGTTACACATATGTTACACAATACGATTCACAATGTCCTTTGAGAGCAACATAATAGTAATACATCAGAACCCTAAGCCATCGATATGGTCAACTGAGACCAACACAACATTATTCAAAAGAACAAAACCAATTGGTAGCTATACTAAAAGCAACTGAACAGTTGTACAATCCAGTTTCATAACAGTACTCAAGGCAAATGATGATGCAGTTGATACCAAGTATCCAAAGCTATTGGTACGATCTACTAAAAACAACAAAACAATCATACATTCGTACCCGACACAATTCAAACTTTCCACTGAGAGCAACCCAACAACTTAGCACCTATTTACCTGGTATTATTCAGTACACTGACCTATGAATACGGTCTATTGAGTGAAATAAAACAGCTACACATTAGTATTTTTCTCTATTGATAATGTCACTGAGAGAAACTTAACATCAATAGTGGTACCTAAGGCAATTGGTAGTCTTCTGAGAGCAACACAACATCTATACATTAATATAACTTGTCTATTCATAAACCTTCTGGTAAGAACATAACCATTGCACCTTAGTACAATAGGCTAAACATATGTTCACCTAAGAAAACCATATTATGTTATGCATGATACCTTAGCTTATTGATAAGGTCCTCTGAGAGAAACATTATAATTGTACAATAGTATACTAGGCTATTGATGTGAATCACTAAGAACAAATTCCTATCATCCAATGAGACCAACATGGCATTTCATAATAACATCTTAGGCAATGATACACTTCACTAGGATTAACACAACAGTTTTCAATAAGTAATCTAGCCTTTTGATCAAATGTCATTGGAAGAGATACCAATTGTACAATAGTAACTCAGGCAATTGATATCGTCTAATCAGAGCAACACGTAAGTTACACAAATGTTACACAATACGATTCACACTGTCCTTTGAGAGCAACATAATAGTAATACATCAGAACCCTAAGCCATCGATATGGTCAACTGAGAGCAACACAACATTATTCTAAAGAACCAAACCAATTGGTAGCTATACTAAAAGCAACTGAACAGTTGTACAATCCAGTTTTATAACAGTACTCAAGGCAAATGATGATGCTGTTGATACCAAGTTCCAATGCTAATGGTACGGTCTACTAAGAACAACAAAACAGTCATACATTCGTACCCGACACAATTCAAACTTTCCACTGAGAGCAACCCAACAACTTTAGCACCTATTTACCTGGTATTATTCAGTACACTGACCTATAAATACGGTCTATAGAGTGAAATAAAACATATTAGCATTTTTTGTCTATTGATAATGTCTCTAAGAGAAACTAAACATCAATAGTGGTACCTAAGGCAACTTGATAGTCTTCTGCGAGCAACACAACATCTATACATTAATATAACTTGTCTATTCATAAACCTTCTGGTAAGAACATAACCATTGCACCTTAGTACAGTAAACTACACATATGTTCACCTAAGAAAAACCATATTATCTTATGCATGATACCCTAGCTTATTCATAAGG
This sequence comes from Magallana gigas, assembly GCF_902806645.1. NCBI lineage: Eukaryota > Metazoa > Mollusca > Bivalvia > Ostreida > Ostreidae > Magallana > Magallana gigas. The sequence continues at coordinate 41,932,094 of NC_047563.1, forward strand.
TCCTCTGAGAGAAACATAATAATTGTACAATAGTACACTAGGCTATTGATGTGAATCACTAAGAACAAATTCCTATCATCCAATGAGACCAACATGGCATTTCATAATAACATCTTAGGCAATGATACAGTTCACTAGGATTAACACAACAGTTATTCAATAAGTAATCTAGCCTTTTGATCAATGTCATTGGAAGAGATACCAATTGTACAACAGTAACTCTGGCAATTGATACCTGTCTAATCAGATCAACATGCAAGTTACACGTATGTTACACAATACGATTAACACTGTCCTTTGAATGCAACATAATAGTAATACATCAGAACCCTAAGCCATCGATATGGTCAACTGAGACCAACACAACATTATTCAAAGAACAAAACCAATTGGTAGCTATACTAAAAGCAACTGAACAGTTGTACAATCCAGTTTCATAACAGTACTCAAGGCAAATGATGATGCAGTTGATACCAAGTATCCAAAGCTATTGGTACGATCTACTAAAAACAACAAAACAATCATACATTCGTACCCGACACAATTCAAACTTTCTACTGAGAGCAACCCAACAACTTAGCACCTAATTTACTGGTATTATCTCAGTACAC
>NC_047563.1:41932775-42090312 GCF_902806645.1 Magallana gigas
CCAGCAATGAAACGGAACGCGAAAGCATGGGGCGGGGGGGGTTTACTGTATATAGAAATAGAACAAAATCTTCTAACAAGTACAACAACAAAAGGGGCTTGGTATTAACCATAAAAATATGTTGATAAAAACGGTAGACTGAAAAAATAATAATAAGCAAGATCTACTGTACTTTGTTGTCAAAATATTTTGATTTTGATACTGTAATGCCTATTTGATCAGATTGAGGGATAATGTTGCTAAGGTGAGCAATGTGGTCCTGGGCCTCTTGTTTTTCTATTAATAATTATTCAGAAAACTGTGGCTTTGAAAAAAAATACTGTTTTTTGTAGCAAAGACGCTTATTTTCCCGTTTTCATAAGAATTTGTTTTTGAAAGTATATTGTTGCAGTCTTCAGCCGTATTTGTGTTGATCACCATAACAAGCTGGCTTTCGCAAGAATAAATCTTGTACAGACCACATAGCAACATTACGCATTGTCATCAAAACATGTGCTGAATGGAATTCTTTCCTTTACCTAGGTTTCATAGACTATGAGAATGCCTTTGACAGTGTCGATAGGGAAACAACATGGAAACTATTGCGGCATTATAGAGTACCTAGCAAACTGCATAATATCATCTGCAACTCCTATGAACACTTGGTACTTTCTATACATGCTGGCAGTAGACTGGATAATAAAAACAGTAACACACAGTAGAAGGAATGGAATACAGTAGACAAATTATGGGCACAGTTAAATGATCTAGACTTTGAAGATGATATTGTACTTCATTCACGCACCAAGGCCCATATACAGGAAAAAATTAACGCAGTGGCATTAGAACAAATGGACTTAACATCAGCAATGCCAAGATAAAGATCTTAAGATCAAACACAATATCATAATTATGATACGTTAAATTTAGAACAAAATAAAAAGAGGAAGTAGATAATTTCACATTCCTTGGTAGAATAGTGAACCAGTAAGGAGAAACAGAAACGGACATAAAAGCCAAAATAGGAAAGGCAAGAATAGCATTTATACGATTTGGAAACATCTGGTAAGCCAAGGTTAACACAACACTAACCAAAATTAGACTGTTTAACTGCAACGTAGTGCCAATGACAGTACCTACAAAAACAAGATCGGGACATTTACTAAGTGATGTCTGAGACGTATCCTCTGAATCAGATGGCCTGAAAAAATCAGAAACACCGCCTTGCTGTAGAGATATAGCCAAGTCTCTATTGAGGAAACATTAATAAAGAAAAGCTTAAGATGGGTGTGGATAGGGCATACTCGACGCAAGCCACAAGATAACATCACAAGCCTATTTTAGAACCGTCAAGGAAAACGATAGTGGGGCTGGCCAAGGATTACCTGGCGGAGACATTTGGATGCGGATATCAAAAGAATGGATAATAACTGAAAAGAAGCAGAAAAACAGGATAGAGGGGCCTGGAGAAATCTTGATAGCGGCCTTTGCCTTTGATGGGGTAGCAGGCAACCCCCCCCCCCCCCCCCATATCGGATAACATAAAAAGTGCACAGATAATGACAATATTTAAAGAAGATTTTGTATCCAACAATAATCACGTTTATGGCAGTTTATTTTTGTTCAATGTCCGAGGCTTAATCATGTTTTCCTTTTTGTAACAAATATTCCATTTGACAGTTTTGTTTACCATTTTCAAATCTTTGACTTCTGTCATTCGACAATCCAACCAAACGTCGCTCTAATTCATTCCATGCCTGCAAATAGTCAATTAACTGAGAATTATATATTTTCTTATGCATTTCAGTGACACAGTAACAGTCATTCCGAACCGTGTCCAACAGAAGATAACCCCCCCCCCCCAAAAAAAAAGAAGATGGTTAGATAAAAGGCTTGTTTGTTTTACATTTCAGTGCGTAAAGTGAACCCCAAAATCAAACCGGCCCCGATTAAATTTAAAGTAAACCCTCTCAAATTACAACTAAGGAGAGTCGTCGAAAAACTATATTTTCCTACAAACCGTTAACCATTTTATGCCCTTAATTTTCAGAACGATGAACTTGTCCAATTTCAAAATCTATCAAATAAGTATTTTCCAAATCTTTCCTGATGCATATAAATTTCTGAAATATTTTTTAAAGCAAATCTTACCGAAAAGGCACTTACAATAAGATATTCGGTCCTGATTTCCTTGATGTCCTCACCTGTTACTTCATTGCTACCAAACAGACTTACAATAGATAACTTCAAAGCGAAAGTTAGCATTGTTTCATTTAAAGGAATGTGTTCTTCCACACCCAAGCTAGACCAATTACGAACCAGATCATCAGAAAGCTGAAAAGGGGCCAAACCATTAACTACAAAGATGTTTGTTTCAAAGGGTAGACACGTAATCTGTTAATTTAAAGAATAATACTGATTAACTCTTAGGTGGTGTACCCACTGTCTGTATTCCTGAGTAATGATAGTGTAAATGGCTTGGACCCAAAGCTCGGAGGTAACTCTTACGTCTGCTCTTTCCTTCGGCTTTGTTTGCGTACTGTATGGATTTCTTTCCTAAGAAAGGCTCAAACAACTTAAACAACGAAGCTGAAAGAAAAATAAAATTCATACATTTTATCTGCCATGCAATGATATTCGAAACAAAATTGTATGGTATTCTGTAGTAAAGTACTACTTTATATAAAAAAACATGGTCACATAGCTATTAGACTTCTTTTTAAAGACAATTAATAACATGCTTTATCACAAGTAGCATACTTTGCTTAGTATAAAGAGGTTATGTATGCTTTATTTTGACAATTATCAACTCACCATCATTGCATGCCTGATAAAACAGGTTTTTTTGTTTCAATTGTACACATGTAACAGTAGAGTACTTTCAATTAGTGATCTTTTAATTTTTCTAACATTTGATTAAAGAAAAAAACTTAAAACGAGATTATCATATCCTAAAAATATAGGCACAAGAAATGCTCCAGAGACGGGATATTTGTACACGTTGCCTTATTGAGAGAAGGAAAAAATGAATACAATAATGTTTAATCACTTAATTAGTTTCAATGTGTCAACTACGTTTTTAATATTTTTTTGTTATCCACAGTTGTTCACTAAGCAAATAATCCTCAAAATACCAAGTGTTAAGAATGATCTGTTGTTAAAAGTAACGCCTGATCCTTGATTCTCTGCCATTTGTTGTAAGTCGCTATATATGTAGCCATTGGTTTTATGATGAAGCTTTATCTAAGTATCACCTGCACTGAAGAAGTCAATTGTGTACTAGGATATTTGAATTTGAATGTATTTTGAAAACACTTTCCCCCAAAATGAATCATAATTAGGCTGAGGACAACGGTAGATGCCAAATTTTTTTAAATCGACATGTCTACGTTTAACAATAGGGTATTAGACAAGATTGCAAACACTCTTAAACCTAAATGAATGAGCAACAGAAATAAAATGGGTGGTTGCAACAATGGTTTCATAAAGTTGAAAATATGGCATAAAGCAAAAAGTATCATTTCTCATCTTTAATTTTTGAAACACAAATAAGTCTTGTACGTTGTGTGTCATAAGCACTAGCCACAGCGCTTATTTAGGAAAATATTGTTTAAAATTATATCATTCTTTCAAAACCTTGTACTGTTGTAAATAGAGATACATATAACAACTCCAAGCTTATCGATTGTTTTAAGCAAGAAGTACCCAGTGAACTAAATCACTTTTTGATGATTTGCATTTTTATTCATCAAAAAAGTACTACTGTATGAACATTATGTTAAAGATATTGTTATAACGCAACTTTAGATTTATTTGTTTGTCAAAAATCACTTACCAGGTCGGTCAAACACATTAGAATGCTCCCTGAACAGTTCTGGGGAACAGATGCTTACAACCATCTCCTTTCCCATCTGAAAGGCAGCTATGTCCCCGTACTTCTGATGAAGATCTAAAAGGTATTCGTGCAGACTTCCAGCTTTCGAAATGTCTGCCAAATTCCCATCCCTTTACATAAGAAATTTACATGAACAATTCTCAGCATCAAACATAATTATATTATTCACCGTTGACAAAGTTTCAAAAAATTGAGATTAAAGATGCTTTATGTTTGCGTATTAAAAGCTTTTTATTATTTGCCAATGGACAATCAATGCGTTTATTACTGCTGAAATAAAAATTCGCGAAAGCCAAGAAAACACAAAAACCCCAATTACCTGGCGATTGATCATACAATTCTTTGTTAACTATTTATGGGTTCCTTTAAGATGCCATTGTCATTAAACTTAATTATTAATTATGACGTTTAAGCATTATCTCTCTCGTCTCTAAACTTACTCCTGTGTTGTAGGATCAGGCCGAGGAATGGTAGTGACTCGTTTGTTTCTGTACTAAAAGGTGAATAAAATATGATAATTAAGTGTACAAAAATATTTACAATACCCGCAACAGAAAAAACTAACAACCAGAAACTGAAATATTTGCTCTCATATATTTTCAAACCTATACTGTCTTGATGCGTTAATATTTGGAAATACTTAATGGTATAACGAATCTTTAAAGGCAAAATCTATATTCTGTGATTTTTTCGGCGTGTGATCAAATAAAAGCCGATTAAAATGATTAACCACTTATATTCCTAACTAATTATTTTTACTTTTTTCAATATTTGAACAAACAATTTAATTCATCAATATCTTTATACTTTTTAAAAAAAACATCAGCTGCGCCCAAATAATTCATGTCATTTGACAAAAATCATATAGCAAATAATGAACCATTATACTAACGCTAATTAAACGTGATGTCACTTGATATGTAAGTTTTAGTCAATGTTTTAATAATGAATTCATAGAAAAAAAACACCTAAATTTGACATATTTCTGTTTCAAAATTCTTTCTAGTGATTCCTGAACAATCAACAAAATATCAATTTTAGTTTCTGGTGTAACGACAAAAAGTGACCCCCGTAGAATATTGCCCTGGGGGTCATTTTTTCTACTACCCACTCGGTTGTAGAATACTTGGATCATATCATAGAAATTATGATCTAAGGGTCATTTCTCCCCGATTAGTAAAGGACAATAACAATACATGCACATTACGGTAGGATTGGTACACAATAGTACAGAAGTATGTATGTTACGATAGGAATAGTAAACGATAGTGCAGATACATGCACGTTACGATAGGACTGGAAATCGTTAGTACAGATACATGCACGGTACGATACATGCACATTACGGTAGGATTGGTTCACGGTAGAATTGGATTTTAAACATTAATGATGTGAGTACTTTGTACAAGACCGCTGCTACGTTGAAACATATCTGATCAAGTAAAACATGACACACAAGCTATGAATCCTGTGCATGAGAAATATCAAATGTATGTATATTATAAATTATATTCAGACTTCTATATTCCTGTGTCTTACCATATAGTAGTAGATCACAGCAAGGAACAAGGTCGCCACGAAAATCACAGTCAATATAACAACGTCCAGCATCTTCTCCGTCTTAGTGAATAAGGAGAAATACTGCGCAAATGATAAACATATCACATGCTAAAAACATGTGGTTTTTAAATTAGTGCGTACATGTATATACTGTATGCATAAAGGTAATAAAAGATATGACGCAGATGATAACAGACTATGCGTTTATACAACATTATTACCTCAAACATGATATATGTATGCACAGGTTTAATCATATAATTATGAGATAGCGACATTTATTGAAATTAAGCACAATATTTCAATTTATTATCTATTTGAAATACTATGTATATATTCTAAGATCAAGTTCATCATATAATTTGATGTTGTCCAGAAGTTACTATATTAGTATTCCTTTTTAGTGACTTTTATCTTACATGAATTTTAAATATGTAAGGTAGACGACGTGGGTTTTATGCTGTGTTGTAATTATTGCAGGATAACAAAATACTAGATAATTTATTTGCAGTTAAAAAAACTATTTCTCGTCATATGTTAGATGGAATTGAATCAATTTAAAGCAAAAAAAAAGCAAAAAAAAAAAAAACAAACAAACAAACAAACAAACAAACAAAAAAAAAGAAAAGGATTTGAAAAATTAACCCAATTAATCAAACAATCAGGTAATTAATATTTATTTTATTGTATAAAACAACAAACCTATCAGAGTAGGCATATGGATTTATCAATGTTACAATCAACAAATCCTTAAATCATTTACTTATTGTTACACAGATCAATGCGATGAAACATTACTTTGTCTGGTTTTACATTTCTAGACAGAATGCTCAAGTATGCACTAGTATTTTCAAATGGGAGGCGTCAAATAATTTACCATAATAATCATTGCAGCGGTGAAGCAATGCGTCGGTCAAAGGGAGATAAATTATCTCCAACAGATAACAGAATAGTTATATTGTATAGTCTTACGAGCTTTTCGTTATCTTTCAATATTAAACAATTTTTCTCGCATTTACCTCGGTAAAAGATCGGTCTGTCCACTGTGAACAAGCGTTGTACAATATTTTTGTCTTACAATGTGTATTACAACACAACTTTAAACATGACCAAATATCGTCTGCTGTGAGGAAATGATACAAAAAGTAAAAACCCTGAATTGATTGTTTTGTTTTATCATATTTTCATTTTAAAAGATATTACATGTAATGTTCTCCTCTTAACGACGCAGGAGGGAGGAGGGGGCAAAAATCTAGCCATCAGTCGTACCTTTAATATTACGTTATAATGTTTCTATAAAAAGAGGAAGAATTTCATTATTATATTTAAGCTTTTCAATTTGATCGTTTTACTATATACTAATATAAAGCTCTTCTTTTGAAGGAGATTGATAAGGTCTAAAACTGGCCACGACCAACCAGCCCTGTTAAGCTGTACTGTATGTAAAACCGTCCGTAGAACGCAGTAGGATAACCCACATTAGATTATTGCATCGACAGAAAGTAATCAGTTATCGTTAAATAATGCAAAAATAATCCTTCCCTACATGGGAGAGTGCAATCTACCTCTTAGACAAGAATTTCGATCTAAGACTCTGAATAGCATAGTCTTAAATGTAGTTTTTAAACTGTGTCCCCTCGGTGGAATTCCATTGTCCCCCACTCGTAGTAATAAATGCGTTGTTTTTTTTTATCTTTTTCTTTATTCTGCGTTCTAGTAACATTTAATCAAAATTGAGAATTCGGTGAATTTATTCTAGCTAAATCGTTAACTAGTATGTATAATTCATTTAGAGTATATCTAATACTAAACCAAAATTTGAATTTCACTTGTTTAGTTTTAAGGTAAATACAGATCTAGAGCTCAAAATTCTTTTTTGTGACAAATGTATTTCCATTCTTTAACAAATGTCTTTGCATGACTAGTTTGAACTTATAATCAACCTAAATATTTGAATAAGGAGGCTCTATTAGTCATCACAGGCTTTTTGGTGTGATTGGTGTGTTGCATTAATGCATCAATGCCAAGGGTGAGCAATGATTTTGAGATTTTATTACTAAATATATCTACAGTTGGTATATAAAATAAATAAATGGCATATTATCTCTGAAAGTTATCAGATTGATTTAACTTGAACTTGCAAGATATCTGTGCCAATCGTAAGCAACATAAACACGCAAGGTGATACATTGATCGAATGTCAGAACCAACTTTAGATTGACCTACGAAGTGGTTAAGGTAAACGCAGTGTACCTGTGCGACAGGGGTTATGAGTTTGCAAATCTCATTCTTATCTCGATTGTGATCTGATATGGTTGATCTGATCCACTGGTTATATCTAAGACTTCAACTTGTTTATACAAATTATAATGTTGTTTGTCTAAAAGTCACTTTGATTTATTTTTTTAAAGCCTTGCAGAGTTGTCAGTCGGACAAAGTGAATACGTTATTAGATACTTACCGTTAGCGTTTTAATAGTTTCTAATGCTTAGTTTTTCTAATTATTGCCTAATTTACTTTAACCATATTTGACCACTGGCTAGTTATAGCTATTAAAAACTAAACTTGACCACTGCTTAAATACATTTGTACCTAGTGCTTTGAGATACCCAATCAAAATGCTTTAGCATATCAACAAATAAAATGTTTCCAGAATTTAAAACTTGTTGTTAAAATTTTTTAAGCTGTTTCAAAAGTGCTATCTCGTACAGGTATTTGTAAAAGAAGATAGATAACTGGTTCAGTTAAAAATAAGTTTCTGAGTATCGCCTTTTATCGGTCGATTAGCTGTGCGCAAGATACACCTTACGTTAAGGGCGTGAGATATGCCTCTCGCCTGGAACTATTCTGCAACAATGCCGTCCGCTCTAAGATGGATATAACTATAGAGACTAGGGTCAAACCCACGCTATCTTCAATGCAGGTTTGGCATATTTTCTTACTGTTTTTTATTTTCATGCTTTATTTATAGATTCAAATAAGATGAACAGATTCATAATCGGTGTTATCGTTTTACGTCATTAAATTAAAGTTAAATTATATGTTTTGGTTTGCCTTTATACATTTTTCATAAAATTCTACTAGTGTGTGGCAGTTACAAATTTAATGTAGCTTTTGACAAAACCATATTTTAGTTATTTTAATTCTATTTCAAGGTCTAATTAAGTCAGGTACCTTAAACGAGTTGAATAAATCGTAAAATTTGGAAATCATACATGTACATGTACTTAAAAAAGTAAATCTCAGTTATTCCAATCGTCTTTATAGAAACGTTTAAGTAGAAAATAAAGAAAATTTTATTGTAAAATAATGACAGTTAACATTCACATGTCTTCCTGTTTAATAAGAAAAGTAGGTCAAGGGCATGATAGCGATCTACGTTGTTTACGTGCATGTCTGGTTTTTAATTCTTAGTGGTAGTCGTGGGCTGATCAGTCCTCGTTAGGTATATGAAACTGAAATAACACACTGTGTATTATAAATATATGTTGTACGTGCAATTTTAAAGTAGTATATCTTTATTTCTAACAAAAATGGACCCCAACACTAATATTTGCTAATATAGTTTATTACGTCTCGTGTATTTGTGGACACTCTTCGACATATCTACATGTACATTTATTACGAGATTATAAAGACAACTGTGAATTTATTATTTTTTAATCCCCAAGCAGTAAAAAATCATTTATTTCCATCAACAATTTAGCGGAATGTCGGATATCTCAAAGTTTTCTGGAGTCCTCAACAAACTATGTATCATGTCAATGCATACTTTTGCGGTCATAACGAACTTGCGTATAACAAATTTACGAATATAACGAATTGGTTTTGAATCTGGTAAAGGTAAAAAAAAGTAATACTTTCAAACGAAGTGTTTTATAGTTTTTAAACACCAATCAACTTTAATTTGCATCATTTCAATTTCTCAAAAATCTTTTTATCTACCATCCAATTATTTAAATATTAATTTCATGACTCTGAAACCGCATATGGCAGTCATTTTGAAGAAAATGGCGTCTGCCATTCGATATTGCTTCACAATAATATTAGTCTAAAAAAGAGGCCTTAAGACACCCAACCCCCCCCCCCCCCCCCCCCAAAAAAAAAAAAAAAAAAATTGTCGCAGGATCTCATGATTGCTGTTTCACAAAACTGTCATTTATTATGATTATCTTTAGATGTTTTTTTTTCATTCGAGAGCCTTGGCCAATTTGTAGTTTACTGACCATGTATAAACCATATTAGGTCAACTACAAACCATGTAACTAATAATTTGTGGTAGAAATAATTAGATTCGACCTCATTAAAGGGGCATGATCACGATTTTGGTCAAATTTTATTTGTTTCTTTTTATTATTTACAATGCTTTAGGAATGCATTTCTAATTATCAAATGTATTTTGACAGTCAATCGTAGAGTTATAAGCAAGATACAGGGCTCACAACCCTTTTAAATGTAAACAAGGCTCGTGCCCTGTTTTTGTTTACATATGTTAAATATACCAGTAAAACTGATTTTCAAACTGATTTGTCTATATTCTTATTCATTATAAACATAAAAAAAACCAATTCCTCACGTTTAACACATTATTATTGGTCTAAAACTGAAATATTCACTTCAACATTCAAAATGTAAACAAAGGCTTTGTTTACATAGCGAAGAATTGTAAGCTCTGTACCTCGCTTATAACTCAACAAATGCAATCAAATTTTAGTTGCATATTAAAAGTGCCTTACTGAAGCATTGTAAACATTAAAAATCGGAGAAATAATCTTTGATCAAAATCGTGACCATGGCCCTTTAAAGAGAAGGTATGGCGCATCTTATAAAAAAACCGACTTGAAATTTTTTTCGATCGGGTTCAGTATTTTTGTACTACTTATGAATGTGTAAACTTTCAGAAAATTACAAAGTTCTCCATGTAATAAATCTAATTATTTCATTAAAATTAATAATTACGTATAACCTATCACATATTTACATCGCCACGTGTTACGGGTCAGCCTTCAATACTAATACGCATGCGTATTTACTGTAAACAGAACACAAGCAGGGCTTGCGAAGATTCTCCTGGACATGTTTGTTGATAAAAATGTCATTTCACTTTACCCTCCCATGTTATATTTGTTTAAATTATTTAAAATAACTACAATTATTATTTTGTAAGCATGTATTTTGCGTTTTTATCATAGGAGTTACCACAACCTAAATTCATTTTTGTAAATGAGGCACCTTGAGGGGTTATTTGACATATTTATGTATGTTAATATCAAAATGAACCGAAATTGGTAAATCAACAATACATTATTGAAAATTGGTGTTGTGTCCCTTTTAGAGAGTCCTTTTTACCTCGTAAACCATAATGACCGTTGTTGGATGAAGATCTTGTAGTTTTCAGCACGTGTCAATTACTGTAAATCAAAGTCCACGTGGTACAAATAAACGATATAAGATTATTCCGGTTTGTACGACCCTTAAATTTCCGGAAGCACATAATTACGTTAATTAGGTATGCGAAAGGGATATTTATGTATTTCAACTATTACAATCAATGTTATTTCTTATTTCCTAACAATACAATGGGTAAATCTGAAGTTATTCACACGTGTTTTCAGCTGTACTGTCTCTTTAAGAAGAGAACGGATAATTAGAGATAAAAACAACTATTTGGACTACATTGGCCAATGCTTATGTTATTATTATTATTAGATGCTTAGAAATGATGGTCTTACTTTTGTGAGTATTAGGCATCAACTCTTCTCACTCGTGAAATTAACATTTCAACGGTTATGCTCATTTTCCCTATCGTCAATTGGAATTATTGCTCGATACACCTACATTTTAAAAAAACCTAAGAAAATGTCAATTGTTTTTCGGTATAACTTTTTCTAAGGAAAACCCACTGCACCTGAAATATGTAAATAAACATTGTACGTAAACATTGTATTCAATTGCAATGTGACATCCAATGCCTTTTGATTACAGGAGGTAGGATCCTACTTTCAAAAGTCTTCGAGTTTTTATTAAGTATTTTTTAAAAATTCCACACTTAAACTTAACCCAAAATTCACAACAAAAATTGGAGGTCTGTACTTCTTTCGGCGCTGAAAGTGCAATTTTTATATAACACGTTTTACCTTCTATTATTATCTATAGGAATGAAGCATGGCATCATATACAAATTTACTTCAAATGAATGAAATCAAAATGTGTACAGTTGACTTTCATCACCTTATTAATATTTGGACCTTATTGCACTATTAAAATCGCTGTTTTCAGTCTTTAACAATTCAACATGCAAAAAAATATTTAAGTCTCAAATTTTTACTTAAATTATAACAGAAATGTTTAAATAGTTTTATAAATTCAGAAAATAAAACCAAAAGCATGGGTCTATTATGTCAATTCTTAGATATGGCATGAAATAAGCTAATTTAAGGTTAAAAGTGAAGTTAGTGTTTTCTTGACCTTTTTGACGTATAAGCTAAATTTTCCAATGTTAGTCTATTGAAATATTTAAAAAATGTGCAAAAAGTTCTTTCTCGGAACATAATGAAGATATCAACATGCAAAAACTATCAAAAAGTTTGGTTTTTACTGAAAATGAGGAAGCCAGAGTTGCTGTACTCTAAAACGGTTGATTTATTAAAAATGTTCATTTTCTTCTTCTGGTATAGCTGCAGCGATATAGATAGCTACTGTATTAACAGCCACAAAACACACTGGATTTTAACATAAAAGTGAATGTCAAAATTACTACGCTTTGTTAATATTTTCCAGGTTGAAGTTTAATGTAGAAAACATCTTAATTGGAGTTTGCTGTGGCTACCACGATAATCTACACTTGTATTATGTGCCTATTCACAAAAAAGTGAATATAAAAAGATAAAGATTATCCCTGATGATCGCTTCTTGGGCATCCTTGGCCTAAAAGACGAACCAAACGTAAGCTCCCCTTATTTGGCCTTATCCTTTATTTGTCATTAAATGTCATTTGTTTGCATTTTTTCCATTTTATGCTTTTTTATCGATGGAGACAAACTTGATACATGTAATATCATTACTAATATCCCATATTATGATTAATGAATAATAACGAATGATTGATTTTAATACCATTTGATTACTATCCTTTAAGGTTTATGCATTGTATTGTAAAAAACTGAATAAGACTTATTAAACTTGCATATTTGAAATAGATTTTTCTCCCACAATGGATGAACAAACGACACTGCTTGATGATTTTAAAAAATGTGAAGCACCCCACTGCCTTGGCAATGACGAGCTTTTCAACATAATTGGACCACTTATACGAGATAAAATGACGGCAAAGAAATGTCGGCAGTACATATCAGATTATGAAGAAAAACATTTTTTCTATTTTTCACTGTTCAAGCCCTTATTTAAAAAAGTTGGGCAAAGTTGGATTGAAAATGCAAAACAGGACATTAAAAACATAAGTAAAAATGGAGTTGCACCATCATTGCGAGAATTGTATGCAATAAGCGAGATCATCTCCAGAAATGTTATTGTTTTACATAAATGCAAGGATGGAAAAATCAGGGGTGTGCAAATTGAGCCTATGATTCGCGAGACGGAAGATGACAGAAGCATGCCATTGATTTTGTTATTGACATTGGAGGAAGAAATTATCCATGTCATAAAAAGTGACAAGAAAATCGATCATTTAAACAAAGATGGTTTTATAATAAACGTCAGGCATGCCCGCTGTGTTGACAAAAGGTTTCGCAACAATTTTGACGACTTACAAAATTTTTTATTTGACGCAGAAGAGATAAACGGTTGCGCCACAAATTATCCACAAGAAGTCATGGAAACTTTTTCCGGTGAAGTTACGAATTTATTTCTCCTCATCGGAAAACTAATTTATGGATCAGAAGAAAATGAAAAAGATGTTCAATGTTTATTAAAAAATCATATGGAAGTTCAGGAATTTCGTTCAGTTTACATGCAACACGTCAATGTTGAGGAAAATGTTGCAACTGAAAATAAAAGCAATCAAGAAAGCACATTGAAAAAACGAATTGAAGAAGAATTTAAACAGCATTTAACTGGCTGGAAAACAGCAGAGATTGTGGATTTCTTCGCTATCGCAAGCGTTTTCAATTTACAAGTTTATGTAGTCTTCCCGAATGGAAATAAAAAACCAAATTTGTATCTTCCAATATGTGGAAGCTATTTATATACATTCAAATCGCCCCTGATTTTTCAAAACAGGGAAAACGGACAATTGTTTAAAGTCAACATTGAAGATTTAGAATGCCCCTGCTTTCAGAAAACTCCAGAAATAGTTGGACAATTCCCTGTTTATAACAACGATTTTGACATTGACAGAGTTAACAAGCTTGGTGAGTGTAAATAAATTTGAAAACTTTAGATTACTGAATTTAGGCCATCACTATTTTTAAATTTGTAAAAAAAAGTGGGCTTATCAGCTTCATGAATATTCGTCTTGGTTTGGATTTATATCCTAATTTTTTAACAAAGTATATATACAATCGCGGTATTATATTGATTCCAATTCTGTCTTGATTGTTCTTAAATAAGACTATCTATGTTAATGTTTTTCTAATTGTGTTACATTGAACACCACACATGAAGATTGGTCATTTTCTCAATAAAAGACAATAGATTGCTACTTGGATTGTCAACAACTATTGATGTATCCTAAAATTACGATTTTTTTCTTGATTCATTGTATTTGAAAAAAAAAACAACCTTAGCATTAAGAAAATACCAAAGCCTGTAAAAGTTTGTAGGCATGTCTAAAGATAAAAAAAAATGATATGCAGCATGTCACATAAAAATTAAAAAAGTTTTATTCATGATCATTTAATATAAGCTAAATGTTTAATTCATGTATTTTCGTTAGAGAACAAGATCTGACTTAAGGAAAGTTTTCTATAAAATGCAATCATAACCAACCATTCGACTTAATAATATCAATCTTATAATATATATATATATATATATATATATATATATATATATATATATATATATAATATGATACCTTTTTTTCATTGTATAAAGATTTAAAACCTTGTTGTCCCCCTGAAAGAAGACACGGACGTCATCAGCATTATCAACGTATATTAAAAATCGATACCCGTCTGTATGAAAGGGATGATGAACAATGGCTTGGAACACTAGACGAGGACGCCATACTTATAAATGAAATGTTAGCAGAAGAGGGACGACAGTTAGACATGATACAGGGTGGTAAGGGAACACTAGCACAATGTCTGGGTAAAGAAATTTACGGAAACGAGGATACTGAATTGCAAATCAGGTATGTGATTTAATTTCTATTCACTTTGTGAATTGTTTCAACAAAAAAGTAAAGCATGATAAAGCATCATATTCGAAATGATAAATGTTCACTGCAACTTGCAGTCTTTCTCCAAATGTTGAAGAAGCTCTCGTAAATGTTGCGGAATGGACGGGGTTCGCTTTGTACATATTTCGATATTCAAAGGAGCACCACGTATGGACAATAGAAAAGCCAGCAATCCTTGTCAACAATAAACAATGTCGGTATTACATAACCCTTGCCATTATAGAGAAAGATGGAAAGAAATATGTTGATAGAGTATCATCAAAGAGTGGATGCAATTGTATGCTGACACCGCCCAACATAAATTGCGTAAAAGGTATATGAAATAATTTTAGAAACTAAAATTTCCATAATAACAAGACAAGTATATCATTTAATTCTTTAATTTAATCCAATCATTTGTCTGTTCTGTTTAGAATTTGATTTATCTAATCAATTCGTTTTGACAGAGTCTATTACAGCTTTTGCTTTCACTTTTGGGAGTTGATTTTAATCAACTCTCCTAGTGTGCAATTACTCTGCAAACCGGAAGTGAAACAGTGTTTAGACCTAAGCATAAATCAACACCGCTGACAACATATATATATATACATATATATATATATATATATATATATATATATATATATATATATATATATATATATATATATATATATATAGATAAATAAAGCCTTGGTACAGCAAAAAATACTTAAATAAATAAAACAGAATGCGACAGTCCAAATTAAATAAATTGTTTACTGTTAGCGCTTTCAGCCATGTCGGCTCTTCAGACAGTTATACAAAATGAAAAACGTTGTTTGTAACGTTGTCAATGACGTCGTGTTTTTAAAGTTCAAGGTTTTTAAAAGCGGCCAAATTTTAAAACCTAATGCCCCAATGAACTGCAAATCGTCTAATTTGATATATTGTGCGACTTGTCCAACATGTGGAGAAAATTATATTGGCCAGACTAACCAGCTCAACGCCCGAGTGAGAGTCCACAAACAACAAATTAAGGACGAAACAGTGAGAAACACTCCATGTTCGGAACATTTTGCAAAGTGCGGTAAGGGAACATTTAAAATATTTCCGTTTTACAAAATGTGGACTTCAAATGAAATCGCCCGAACCACAAAAGAGGACTATTTTATTGAAATATTTAACCCGAAACTTAATCGAAAATAGATTTATCATATATATAATTTTTTATATGTATTGTTTTATATGTCTATGCATTGCTTAACGGCGTTGATAAAGTTCACGCCATCGCTACCTTGATGTACATTGTGACGTCATAATGAACTTTAAAAACACGACGTCATTGACAACGTTACAAACAACGTTTTTAATTTTGTATAACTGTCTGAAGAGCCGACATGGCTGAAAGCGCTAACAGTAAACAATTTATTTAATTTGGACTGTCGCATTCTGTTTTATTTATTTAAGTATATATATATATATATATATATAGTTCATGAAAATAATAGATAAATTCGATGATATATATGTATTCTAAAGCATTTTTTTAAAAGAAAACTTATTCATATATACATTGTAAGTAGTCAATTGTAAATAGAACGAAATATTTAGTTTTTTTAGTAGTTTTATGTATTCCTACGCCAGAGTTCAATATGGAGAAGGCTTACATAGGCATTGCCTGCTGCCTAATCCATTTATGTAAATGTATATTCGCATAATAAAATATGTCCAAATCAAATCAGAGTTCAATATACATGTAGCCTCGTTCAACCAACGCTCGTCTGTCTCCGTAAATTTCCGACAAGCAGAGAGTCTCTCTTGCTTGTCGGAGATTAACGGAGACAGCCAAGCGTTTGGTTGAACAAGACTAGAGGTCAATATTGCTTGGATCCATACAATTAATTTCTAAGGAATATTTCGATTTCTGATGGGATTAATTTTTTTTATATATCTTAAAACATGATTCATATGGGCTTTTCAGGAAATTCATATTAGGAAAAAATGAGCGCTATTCAAATTCATATAGGAAATTTTTGCCCTGCAAATATTCATGACATATCGTTGATTTTTAAATAAATTAAAATCGATAAAATCAACTCACGTCAGTACTTCAGTACTTTGATTCTCATTTAATCTTACAATGTAGCAATGAACGTTGTGATTTGGAATTGTATAATATAAAGAACTAAAAATTTTACGATGAAATGCAGTGCACTTCAGGTTTGTCCACCCTTGATGTTTCTACGATTGAACCAACAAATAGTTGTTTGAATTTGAAGTTCAATATGTAAATAATTAAACTGAACTTAAATATTGGTGTATTGCAAATATATTTTTTCATGTTGTATGAGCTAACACAGGTACACTATCGGATCAATTAAGAATGCACCCCCCCCCCCAATTATACATTATATAAATTCGTTAAATATCTTTTTTTTTTGCATTTCTTTACTTAAATGAATCACATTCATTTGTTCTTATTTTTTTTAACTATGTAAAGTCATTGATAAACTTTTCTATAATGACATTTACAGTGCATTTGATTCATATTTTCAGCGTCGAAGAAATATAATTTTGCATCAGTCAATAGCTTTTTAAATAATGATTCAAAGCCATTCAAAGTTAGTGTATTTGTAATTCATTATATATCCTATTGAAACTACAAAGGAATAAATAACAAGCCAGGTAAAAATATTGAAATATGGTGCATATGACTGCCTTACACGGTTTATAAGTTTTTCATAGAAATTTGCGATTCCAACAACAAAAAATATTTAAATTGTTAGCTTAGCATAGCTTACATTGTAACACGTGTTGAAACACAGTTATAAATCAAGATATTTTGCCAAAACTGTGATTCACATTGCACTTATATTACAGTCGATAACGTTAAAATAGTACAGTATGCCCCTGATGATGGCATGCCACAATCTAAAGACCTTAATTTATAAACTGTACTTTATTTTCGACAAAATTAACCAGGTACACTGTTATATGTGTTGTCAACAGTAAACCGAATACCATAGGTAAGAAATCTGTTAACTCTATTGACGCCATGCTGAATAAGATCTCGTCGATTTTATTGTAAAACAATTTAAAAACTCTTTAAATAGATATTGAATCATTGCAAATATTCTCTTTATGATGTAAATAAGGAACCAATCTCTCCCGGTCGCGGATTTAGAAAAATTTTGAATATTATATAATATATGACCATGTGTTTGACTTATTCTTTTTAATTTTTTTTTCTTGGTAATAACTCTTCTATTTATAATATATTTACACTACACTCTGAAATTTGATTTCAAGTTAAGCCAGCGTTGAATCAAATTAACGATATTTTTAAAATTTATAGATTTGACAGTCTTTTTACACAATTCAAATTTAGTGTCTTCTTGATTGATTTTAGTTCCAACTGAACTAGAGCGGATTGACAAAGGAAATCGACATAGACCACTGTTAACGTTTTTCCCGACGAAACCACCTGAAGACTGGTTTAGTGACGACGTACGTAGAGAAGAAACCATAATTCCAATTTATTCCGAGCTTCGTCTCGTATTGGACAGAAGCGATATGGCGGATCGGTTAATTGACATAGTGTCCGATTACACACATTCTTTATACCGATGCATTAGCAAAGATATTTTTGGCAATGAAAACCAGTATCAAGAAATAATGAAGGAAGTTATGACAGAGATTGAAGAAAACCCAAGAGAATATGGCCAGCTCCTTAAGGCAGAAAAAGAACATGCTGATACTGAGTTTTTAAAAAATTTCAAATACCGAGACAATCAGTTTTTAGATATTTTAAGATCTCAGACAAAAATTCTTGAAAAGTGTGCCAAATTTTTCACTGAGAGAATTGAAGATGGAATGGCTTTGGGAGATTTGGAGCTCATTGCAGCAGCAACGTGCTTTCAAGTACCAATATACGTACTAAGTGCTAGCGTTCATGAAGACAAGACGAAAACAGAATGGAAGCTATTCACTCAAATAAGAAGACGAAAACAGCCCCATGACTTCTTGCAACGACGGCAATATTTAGCTGGCGAAAACGCCGTTTTCAAATGCTTGGCTGATGACGAAAAAGTTTCTAAATTTCATATTACTCTTTTTAGAACCTTTTCAGGACAGTTTCACAGAATTGCACCAATTAGAAAGGTGTGCAACTGTTTAATGGAACCACCAGTTGTCTTTTTACCAATGACGCATACACATTCTGAAGACCAAGGTATGTGTAAATTAAATGCAAAATATATGGTTTTATCGCGTTTATCGTGTTTGTTCAGTTTAAAGGAGGTTTATGATAAAATACTCTATCAGATCCATTCAATTATTTTATGATTTTCTAGCCATCAATATTAAAATAAAGAAATTTACCAAATTTGAAAATTAGCATCGCGAAAACGCATTTCCTTTCACAGGAGGCTATTAGATTTATTGTTAAATGTGGTAACTTTATGACTTTCTAACTAATGTTTGATAATTAACGTTCAAAGCAACTTATCAAATGTAGTGAATATGTACATTTGTTTCTTTTATTCAGACTTTAGACTGTTTTACGAAACAAACCGCTTCAAAACTAAGCTTAATATGGCAAAACTTGCGTTGGATAACTGGATGAGATGTAACGCAGCTTTCGAGATACTTTGCACCGAAATAGTTGACGAGTTAGAAGGACGAAGACGAAATGTTAACATTTCAACGATAGTGGGGTCTTCTGTAGGAATCGCGGGATCAGCTCTTGCCATTGCAGGAGTTATTGCAGCCCCTTTTACAGCGGGGGTGTCCTTAGGCTTGACAGTCTCCGGGGCGGTAATTGGTTCTCTAAGTGGAGCAAGTGTTGTCGGAGCCAAAATAACAGAAACTGTGTTGAATAAAGATGCGAATGAAAAATTTGAACGGTATTATATGAATTTACAGGAACACACCAGAGTACTAATACGGTCATTAAAAGATCTTGAAGCTGAAATGGACAACATAAAAAAACAAAATACAGTTGATGTAGGAGCATTACAAACTGCGGCTAGAGCATTGTGTGCGATCGGGGGTGTTCCATTTATTGTCGTACGTATCGTCGTTAGAGCGGTGTCTTTCGCAGATATGGTACTTCCTCCATTATCCGCTGTTCTTGATTTAGGTGTACTTGGTTACAGCATCTACAACCTCGTAAAAGGGTCCAAAACAAACGTCACAGAGAAAGTACGGTCTTTGCGATCCATTCTCAGAGCCACAAGAACACAGTTAAGCATATGGGCATACGGAAATCAGAAAAAATTCTTACAAGCTATGGATTATGGGAAATGACTAACAACAATAGCTCAAACAGTACATTGTGCACAAAACGTATAAGTGTTTCTGTGTGGGTTTTTTTATCATTAAACGGAAATGGGAACTTGGGTTCTTTTTAATATAATATATGCACGATACACGTTCATGCTTAGATTCAGCAAACTATAAGATTTGTGTATTACGTAATACTTTGTCATTCCGATTTTCAATTTACATGAATAATTAACACGATTGTATTTGTTATCTCTGCAAAATGAACTGTTATACATTAAAGGGGCTTGGTCACGATTTTGGTCAAATTTTATTTTTCTGCTTTATTATCTGTAATGCTTTAAGAATGCATTTCTAAAGATCAAATGAAATTTGGGAGTCGGTCGTTAAGTTATAAGCAAGATACAGGGCTCACAGTTATTTGTCATGTTAACAAGCCTCGTGTCCTGTTTTTGTTTACTTAGTGTCAATATACAAGTAAAAATCTTTTCCAAGCTTGGTCTTATTTCTTATTTATTTCAAGCATCATTAAACAGTTCTTAACGTTTAACACAATCATTTTAGGTCTGAAACTGGAATTTTTACTTCAAAATTCAAAATGTGAACAAAAGCTTTCTTTACATGGCAACGAATTGTAAGCTCTGTTACTTGCCTATAACTCGACGAATGACAATCAAATTTTGGTTAAAAATGCCTTACAGAAGCATAGTAAAAATTAAAATCGATTTTTTTTTTCTGAAATTGTGAACATGCCCTTTAAAAATTGCTGACATTTGATTTGAATGAGATTGAGGTTACTCCTATTTATACGCGCACGTTATAAAACCTTGAAACTCAGAGTTTTCATTTTTTTTAAAAATATTAATTTAGTGTAACACGTCTCTTGACTTGCATTGTATCCATACTTTTTTAAAAATATGAATCAAAATATCTTTACCAATTTACTCGACTTGTTGAGAGAAAGGCTGTACAGTTAATCTACACTTATAAATTTAGACATTTTGCAAATAAACTACAAAATGACAGCACCAGAGTACTTTCTTACACCTTTTGTATTTAAACACATGTGAGATGATGTCCGTAAGGTACAATTGAAATTAACTGATAAGCTATTGTTGTGAAATAATTCAAAGACATACTTTCATTTTCGATAAACAAGCACGAAAAAGCAAAAATGAGAGTTAGATGGCCATGGTGGACAAGCTTTGGCGGATCCAAGTCAGGGAAAATCTCGATCAAAGTACAGTGTATATACTTGCAATGAAATGATATTTAATGATTACGTATAGACTAGAGTGAATATATTTACTGGTCGTCTATTTAGAGAATATATAAAAGTTAAGATAAGACAAATGTTGAATGAATGAAATAAGTCAATTTCTTTAGTTTGCGATTTTAATTTTGATACTCATTCGCTTGCGAAGCACGACTTCTGGTGAGAGAATGGAATGGAACTTTCCAGAACGGGGTAACAAACAATGCGGATTGACTAATTAACGAAAAGTGTAGGACGAGTTCATCATGCATCGCGGGCCGATACCTTGGATCGGACTTCAATTAATACAAAAAGTTAATAAATAAAATGGAACAATTACTTCGATTTTAGTATTAATGGAAAGAACTTTCCAGAACGGGTGCCTAGAAACGGGTTGACTAGTTTACATCCTGATGGAAAGTGTAGGGCGAGTTAACCATCGGCTTTGACGAATTACTTTGAATCTGACAACTTTGGATTAAGATATGCATACAAATAGATAATTATGCATAACCCAGCGTATTTTAATTTCATGAATTTTCATACCAGGACAGACTGGTTTTAAAACTTACACATAATAAACAGATAATTGTATCTTACGTTTATATATGTACATACCTATACATGTGTACTGTCATAAAATGGTCGCCAAGTTCTTTTGACCTAATTTGAGAATGATAAGGCTATCTTACTAAAATTAAAGTTCAGGCTTTTCAAATTTTTCAAACTATTTGGCTATCTTTAATCAAATCTATTTCAATTTATATTTAAGAATGCAACTATATAATTTGCCCATGCTTCTCTAGTTTCTAAATTCTAAATTTAGTTCTCTTACTTTACGTAAATCTATGTTTACCAATTTTTGAACCACTGCGCATTGCAAAAATAATTTGTTAATGATCATGAATATAAAGCGCTATTTTTCCCACAACAACGGGTATATTTGAGCTTACCAGAATAAATTTAGAGTTTATCAACATTGCATTATATAACTAAAGGATTTTTTTTTTTACAACAGACGAGGAAATTGTGATTACGAACTTTAGTTTATACTGAAGTATGTTTATTTCTTTTTCTTTTTTTTTTTAATTAACATTTATTCATTGTATTTTCATAAACACTTTTAAGATATATACAGGTTTACAATGAATTTTTTTCCCTTTCACCACCCATTCATACATGCACACACATTCACATAAGTAAAGTAATATGCTTTAAAGTTTACACAGGTAAATGAAATAACTTAATCAAGTACTGCTCTTGATACTAAAAAAAAAAAAAGAAAGAAAAAATATAAAATATAACACAACTAGTTTTGTTCAAAAATATTTTTCCAGATCCACCACTGGTTATCAAAAATTAATAATTTTGAATTGTGTATTGCTACACATCTTTCAATGTAATATTTTATTTCTTTTTTAATATCAGTAATAAAAATGACAATTAAGTACATGTTTAGATGTAAAAAAAAAACACAAGTAAAAACATCAATAAATTGTCGAAAATCGTTTCAGTCTGAAATAATAAAAATGAAAACAGGAAACGAATTTATTTACATAGGCAATGTATGATAAAAATAATTTGTTCACGTGATATGTGATGAAGTGTTGCCCATCCTTGTCACATCTGTTAGCGTTAATGGAAATATTTCAACACGTTATTACGTATGCCATTATTTACATTTCCATTATGCACACATGTATACAATAAAAATAATTAAGATTTTTCAAATAAAGCTACCTCGGAAGTACAACGTTCATAATTATATACACAAATATTATTATGTCACAATTCCCGTTGCAATCACTATATGGCTAGCTCCGTCTCCTGATCACAACGGAAACTTTATCTTTTGGTGCTGAGAAAATGCGGAAAATGCGTTCTAATTTGCCATAGGTCCCTTCGGGTAGTGAGATGTCTAGTTGCTGAAAAAACTGAATATAATTGGATTTTTATGAAAAGAGAAAAGCAGTGTTCAATTGCATTGTACTAACAGGTATATTCCTAATTTCTCTTCAACATCAATCAGACCGAATATATTTATAAATCCATGTACAGTTATTACCAACTTTTTATAAAACTTGTCGGAATCAAAAATTGAACAACTGTATGTACAGAGAAACATTCGTCCCCGTTTGTTTTCGCCCCTTTTGCGCTCGTTGTCAAAGGGCGAATTTAAGACTGGGCGAGCTCTATATGAAAAATAATAACTCTGTCAACACAACTGCATCTGGCCGAATTCAAAACGGGGCGAAACTGTTTGCAAGTGTAAAAGTGCGAAAATTAAACGGGGCGAAAATACCCTGTATACAGTATTTTATTTTTTTACGTAGAAATGCGGTTATTTTTATCATAACTTCGATGTATTTTATTAGAATTAAAAAATTAGATCCATTAGCAAAAACATTATAGCTCTCGCAAACCTCATAAGTGATATGGTATCTCAGAACTAGTTTTCTATCAATTAACAAACCTTTGCAGTAATTATTTGAATTTCCAGTTCTGCAAACCGCTGTCCTATGCAACTCCTCGGTCCAAATCCAAACGGAAGGGTTGCTGAGGGGTGAGTATTTCGGATAGTTGATGTTAAGGGATTGTTACTTCGCAGGAATCTTTCTGGCAGAAATTCGCCAGGGTTTGTGAAGAACTGCTCGTTTTCGCACATGTGCTGAGTAAATATGAGTATCTCCGTCTAGATAATAAATAAAAACATACAGTGAAAATATCTATAGAATTTTTACATACAATTTAACTAGCGATTTTATATATAGCCAATAAAAATGTATAATTATCATTTTAAAATGATTCTATGGCCTACATCTTTACAGCAAATACAGTCACATAACATATATTTATCTATTTATATATCTTGAAAGGGAGATATTAATTTTTCCTTTTTAGCAAAACATGCTAGTTACATAACTTTACTTTATACACGTTATGTCGGGATGATTAAGGATATATAGAGATCTATTCAAGGGGTTGTTATTTCATGAATGCCTCGTTTTTCAGTTTCAGTACGTGTATATAGTTTTCGTCCAGAATGTAAGTTGGTGGGGGAGGGCTATCAAAGAATACCACGAAAAAGCCACCACTAATTCTAATGATTCCTCAGTAGTTAAGAAGAAGGGCTTAATTACATACGTATAAACAGGATTTTTGTAAAAAGATGTTATGATTAAATGAACATAATTCTATTTACACAGAAGATTATATCTTTACGGCTTCTCGTATACGCCTCTTTCATACATAAGTGAAATGTGTTAAACAAAAAAAAAATGAAACCTTTTTTACATTTACTACTTTACGTCTTCCGTCTATGATGGGACACTTGTTTATACAATTTTTCTCTATAACCAGCAGGCGTGCCAATTTTTTAAAGCAGAAATATATAAAGTGTAAAGTAATAATAAATTCCTTATACTTACGCCGGTCGGAATTTCATAACCAGATATTACTGCATCCTTTTCCAGACGAACAAATGACCCTGGGGCTGTAGGGGGATACAACCTATAACAAATATATATATACATGTAACATAAAAACATAAAACTGCTAAATGCAGTCATATTGGCGCGCTCATAACATCGGACCGGATATTATAATAGGAGTTTTATGATTCAAACATGAGATGCATTTCCTCATTAATTTGATGCAAAGACTTGTTACTTTGTTACTGAATTCATTCACACTTTTATGAATTTTTTTTTTTTCGAATAATAAAGAAACCTGTTGATTTTATAGGACTTCTGACAATATTTTTTTTTTTACTTTGAGTCTCTACATAACTTTTCTTAAAGGAATATGAACCTCGGAAAGTTTTCGAAAGCGTTGATTTTTACGTACATATATAAAATAAATTTTGCAAATGATTAATGTTATCCTGTCAATTAATATAGTGTATACTTATTTTCTTATTTTATTGTTTAACAGTTTTAAACTTCAAAACTTTTTTAATTATAAGTAATTCATAACAGGACGTTTTAACATTTCTGCTTTAATTAGGGAATGGATAATAAGCAGACTAGCCTGAGAATTTCCTTGATACAGGCCTTGAGGTACGGCATTTCACTGAGTGATTCCTTCGTTATATCAGCATTACCACACACAGAAGTTATCTCCTGCTGTAGTATCTTTTGTTTTTCCGGATTCCTGGCAAGTTCGTACCATAGAAACGTCAAAACGCTTGAGGTCTAAACCAAAAAAAAAAAAAAAAAAAATTAAAAAAAAATTTAAAAATTAAGAAAACTTACAGGTTAAATAGATGCTGAGTAATCTAACTCATTTTGCTTTATAAAAATAAATTTCGGCTGTTTAGATAAGAAAATATTTCCTTGTTTTTAAATAATAAAGCTAGCATTGATACACAACAATAATCATTCACTAATTGTGTCTTCTTCGTGTTAGCGCTGGTTACATGTAGCATACTAGTATAGAGTCGTTATCAGAAAGCTTTATTATTTCATTTTTATTATTAAAACAGTGAAGGACCATGCATTTTTCGCCCCAAAATCAAACTTGCAAAGAGAGCGTTGATTCCATACATAAAGAAGGTGGGTGAATAAGGCGTGTAAACTGCCTATATAGTGATAGATTAGATATTATAAGATTAAAATGTCAACAAATCTTACACTTTCTTTCTAAATTATTGAAAACAATGAATATTCACCATAAAATCGATTTATAACCCTTAAATATGATAAATATTTGGAATAGGTTGATTTCAACTGGCGTATGCGTGTCAAAACCTCAAAATACTAGTAGTGTCATTTTTAAAAAGTCAATGCCTTTATTTTGATAAAGTGGGTCTGAACTCCATATCTTTGTCGTACATGTAGTCTGTATAAGGTTTAAAGGAGTTTCATTTCAACTAACGAAAACATGGAGAGATGACCCACTATACTTTAAAAATGTCATTTTGTATCGCAACAATTGAATGTTTTAGAAAAATAATACGTCCGTAAATTTGTGGATTAAGTGGCATAAAGCATTCAAACAATGGGGTTTGTTGTGACTGAAATGGCTCAGTGGTTAGAGCACCAAACATTAGGTAACATTATAGAGTTAGAATTTTTAGGTTGTGGGTTCGATACCACCAACAGTTTACAATTTTTTTTTCTTATAGTTTGTTAAAATATTCAAAACTGAATATAGTTAGAAATTGTGCTTTTGAAAACATGTATTATAACCTTATCAAGAATATTTAGTTGGAAAAAATTAAATTTGAAATTGCATTTTATGACTAAACCAGATGGGCATTTGCGCTATCTTGTTCCACCATCTTCTTTAAGCATTAGTTGGGGGTGTGAAAGGCAGCATTTCGTGATACACCGTCACGTTTTTTTTTATTTAAAGCATGGAATTTTCAGACCATATAATCAAATAAACGTACCGATTCGACTCCCGCTACAAACAAATCCATCAAAACTCTCTCAACCATTTCTCCGGTCATTTTTGGGTGCGATAGTAGCGCATACAGCAAATGTGGTCCCTGTAGGTACTCCTCTAGCCGCCCCTCTGCTCTCGCTGTCTCCAGTGTCTGAATGGCGTCTACAATCGCCACGTCGGCTATTCTTTGTTCACAATAGTCCAATACATTTCAATTATTTTGGTGTGAGATTTCACAAGAAATGTTTAAAAAATATAATCAATTTGCATTAAGAGTTAACGCCACAACTTTACTACAGTAACTAAAATGTAAAATTGGTCATCAAATCCCTCAAAGATTAAGTTTACAAAGTTAGGCTACCCTTGACATTCTAATCCATCAGTCCATGTATAACTGAGGTAAATTAATCAACTTTTATTTATGTAAACTATTTCAACTTTATGTAGTCAATTAAATGCAGCTTTTTTGCAATCGCAATTCTTTTATAGAGTTGTCTGCACTTAATAGAATTAAGAAGAAAGCAATTGTTTCCTCATAAATAGGGACAGTAAGTTATAAATTCTGTGGCATTTTCTTAAGAGAGGAAAAGCTTTTGCGACATTTAACGAAAAGATTTGGAAGAAAAAATATAATTCTAAAAAGGCATACATAAAGAATGAACCTACCCCATGGACTGAACTGTAAACTTTTAAAATCTGTTACTATCTTATTTGAGATTTATAAACATTTCAAAAGAGAATCTAAACCTTATGAATTAATTAAAGATTCTAGAAATCCAACTGTATGAATTGTAATACTAAGTTATTATGAATGGACTACTTTAATTCGGCAAATTCTCATGAAATAAATGTAAATGCAACACCTGGCCTTGACAATGTGAGTTAAAAATAAAAGTAAAACCAATACATGTCCATTTATGATGATGTGTTCGGACGGCAATACCTAAGCATTTAGTTGAATCGCGTTACCAGAATTATTCAAAATGACAAGAGTGAAGATTTACCCAAATAGGTGATCAGCAGCTCTTTCAAATTTCCTATAGAGAGGGGTGGGGAACAATCTGTACAGTTGTAGGCCGAAACTCCGGACATCCTTGTCCGTGGCATCGAAAATGTCCTCCAAGTATTTAATGTTAAGAATGGAGCCTCCCTCTATACATCCAAACCTCTTGTTAAAACACAACATCCCCGTACCTACAGAAAACAACCAAAAATAAAACAATGAAACAATGAAATATCAGCAGGCTCACTGCAGGTGAAATTGTTTGTAGTGCTATTTTATCCACTACCAATTTTCAAAAATATAAATGATTGAAATTGCCTTAAATTTTGTGTTGGCAATATGTAGGACAAATACATGTAAATAAGATGTTATATTTACATCTACCGAGTATGATTCCCTCTATTTTTACGGAAACCTATATTTAATCCATAGCTCTACAAAAACAGCCAGACTGAAATCTACACGCCCCTTTTATGGAATTGAACGGTCGAGAAAAAGCACGGACTGCATGAAATAATCATGATGATGTCAGACTCAGATTCTCATGCGAGACGATATGGCTGTTTCTTTTACATGTAACTAACTAACTGATGTCCATTAACAGTAATTTAGTCAATTTTACTTACTTCTTACAATCAATATATTAATTTGCGAAAGGAAAGATGTAAATATGAATAATAAAACCATAATACCATTTTGTTTTGGTGTGTGATTTTTACACGGAGTTAAGGAAATTATATATTAAGAAATACTTCTATGTACGACCAAGTATGGCAAAATTTATTGATTTACTCAATTCTGATTCTATATTTATGTTTAAAAAAACTGGGTAAATATGTGTACGAATCTTTTAATAAGAGGGACAACTTTACCATCAGACGTGAATGAGCGTAAATTAAGTTTATATATAACTACTGCTTTGTTGGTCTTTTTGATATTTTTTCATCCACTTTATACCTTTTATATATATTTATATAACCTGCCTCCCACCTGTAACCACAATTATTGTTAAGTACTGTTAAATGGTATGCTATGGCAATGTATGTAATGTATACGCCAATAAACTACTACAACTACTACTACTAAAATGCTTTCTTTGATGATTTATTCGGATTCATGAGGGTTATGAAGGTAGAGATCATTGCATAAAAATGTTACATAACCCGCTAACGCAGGTTTTTTATCTTTCCTGCAATGTCGCCAACTTCATACTCCGCATTAATCATCTAAGAAAGCATTTTATTGTTGAAAACAAATCTAAGTATATTTTTCGATGTCGACGAAATAATCTTAAGGTTATTACATGTATACTCGAAATCCAACATTATTTCGCAATGTACAGAATTGTTCAACCGACTAGTTATTAAAAATTTTTTAAAACTTAGTTAGAAAACGATATGGTACTAACAATGTATTAGTTTTATATAACTTACTCTCTGTGACGTAACGCAAAAGTTGTTGTCGTAAGTCGTCCACGAATCCTCCATGTTTGTACAACTCCACGAAGTCGTCTGCTACTCTAGCAAGGATGCTGACGTATGTTGAAACAGCGGTTGGGCGTAACATTAACTCCTGTGTGGGCCTTCGGAGCTTGGCCCAATCCTCACCATTTCTGTTAAAGATTGTTTTGTTTTTGAAACATACTACTTATACGATCTAAATAAAATATTGAATGGGTATATGTAAATGAGGGCAAACACAGAGTCGACTTTTCGTTAATTTTAATGCATGACAAAAATTTTAAATCGGAAAACAGAATGATTAATAGAAAACTAAAAAATATAACATTCAATCGACAAAAGAATTAACACCATTTTAAGAACAAAACGATAACAAAGCCTTTATTTAAAACTGAATTCAATAGGACAACATATCGATAGTAAAACCAAAGACAATGCCAACAATACAACATCAATATAAACAAAAACAACATGTAAGGATCAATCTCCATCAAATACTAATATATCAACAACACCTGTAGAGTAATATTACAGACAACTGCAATAACTGACAGCCGTAAAAGTAACAAGCTACAAAGAAACGCGATAACAACAACAACAACTTTGGAAAAGGTATGGTTAGAGTCACAACAACTGACTATTTTCTATTAAAAAAAATAACAACGTAAACAAAATGTTTATACTGTACATGTATACAGGGTTATTTGTCATATTCGCCATTTCTCACTTGCAAAATGTTTTTTGCTCGATCTTGAATTCGCCCAGACAAACTTGTGTTTAAAGAGAATGAGATGGTTTGAGACATTGGAATTTGTCTAGTCTTAAATTCGCCCTCTGATAACGAGAGTGAAAGTGGCGAAAATAAAACGGCCAGGGCGAATATATCCCTGTTTACAGTAGAGCATATTAAACAGAGTTACAACTTACAGGTTGGCCAAGCTAGGGTACTGCTTCCTGTTCTTGCTGTATTCCCTGAAGACACCTACGCCGGGCCGGTACGGATTCTTGATGTTAATCTTAAAAATCTCCCTCGCTATGTCGGGGTGAAACACAAAAATATTCCACTTATCTTTGATCCGCAGTTTTACAAAATCCCCGTACAACTGCTGCACATGAGCAGCAAATCGATGGAACTCAAAATTTTTCAGTTCACCTGTTTGAGAAATAAATTTCAATATTTCTATCGGAGAACTCTAGTTTGAATAGTTAATATATAAAAAAAAATTTTTTAAACTTTTTTGATTGATTGAAACTACAAACTTAAATAAAAATATTTAAAAAATGCTTTTGGTCTTCACTACTAGTACATTCAAAGTTAAAAATATAGAAATGTGACCATTACGTTAAAGCCATGTAATAACAAATTTTTACACGCACACACACCTATGGAGTTGCTAAAGAGCATTGTTCCAATATACGGCACGGCAAATTTTCCTCTCGGTCCAGGTACCTCATCAAATGGTCGAACAAGCGGTGCATCATGGGCCACAGAATGGGAATAAAATCGTACAGCTAGCAGTCGTGACAGCCTTAATAATGAAACATCTTTTATCAATGCATTGTTTTTCGATGAGAAAAAATCGGCATACAATCATAATACACACTGGGCATAAACAATACCGTGTAATCACCATCATGGCTTTCGTCGGTAACCCTTGTCAACGAATTTACATCCCAACGAAGGTATATACATGTACAAGCATTTGTTTAATAATTTTTTTATGAAATAGGAATTGCTACCAACCAAACTACGTCCCCACGAACCAGGACAATTTTGGCTACCCACGAACATTGACTCCCAGAAATTAAAATGACTCAACAGTATATATTTTCTATGAATGAATTAAGCGAAAATTGCTTTTTTTTGTGGGAAATTCACAATCATGTGAGTTACCTGTTTGTCATTGCAGCAGATGAGCAGATAGCCAGTGATCTTTTTTCTCTGATGTTTTATAACCCGCCTTCTGATGAGCTATGTGTCAGACAGACCGAATCATCCGGAAAACCGCCATCTTATTAAAAAAAAGTTGTACTTATGTAAGTGTCGGGAGGAAAGTATTAATTGCTCTTTTAAGTGGATTTTCTTTTTCGAAGCAAAATATCAAACTTAGTGTTAATAAGTTGTAGGAGTAAATGAGAGATGCATCCGTGATCGAATTCATAATGTCATAATGAATATCAGGAAAGAGGAGGGGGTGTTGTGTGTTGTCACGATCATGTCATTTGAAGTGAGAAAACATTTATAACATCCCTCTTACCCACTATCACGAACATCCCCACCCCCGGCAAATAAAAACAAAGCCAAATTTACATTTATATGTTAATGCATACGTTTGTAAACACAACCTGAATAATATATACATGCATGTAACATTTTATTTGATATTGGATATTAAAATTACTAAATAAAAATTAAAAGATAGATCATGTTAAAATGTCCTTCATTTTTGTATATTAACATCTCTCTTCATCAATTTGAACCTTATTTCAATAGCTGTAAAAAAGTATATATTATCTTATTATAACAATTCTTCAACTTACTATAACAATTTGTTATATATTAAATAAGTTTATATTAGTTTAGAATAAAAAAATTCAGAATTATTTATTCTGTAGTCATTTGAGGTTTTCAAAACCAACCTGCGTTTCGTGTTTTCAGAACTTTGAAGTATCGCTATGCAATGTAGAAAAGTTAAAAAAAAAAGAAAAAAAGTACCAATCTTTTAACATCAGCAATACATGTATATTTACCAGTATATAGAAAATTTGAAGACAAATTACCATGCAAATGAAAAACTTGTGATCTAAATAATATACATTGGTCACGCTCTTCTCTGAAATGCTAGGTTCCTACTGCCATGCAATCTATTACGAACACAACAATTGACAAATCGTAGTTCATCGTAGAACTTCATTATTTTAGGTTCAAGGATGCAAGCCGATACGTTTTGATGCGCTTTGTTGAGCGATACGGTAAGGTCACGAAAAACATAAAATTTCCGGTTACGCAATCTGTCAGGCTCTCTTTCTGCCCGTTCAAATAGAATCAACTAGAAGATCTCCCGCAAGCGCGCGAATTTAACACTTTATACACATTAATATGATTCAATGCTTAATATGTAGAACCATTCAATGCTTAATATGTAGAACATTATATACTTTGCTCATTTTTTGTAAACACTATATACGCTAATGCTGTTTAATTTTTCTCACTTATGTTGCAGAGCTTAATAATCGACGAAAATTTACAAACTCATATTTGATAAAATTGCATTGTCTTAAGCTTACACAAACGGGAAAAATAATTTAATGTAGACCTAATTGCTGCATTTCCAACCCCCTTATATTCAGGGCATATACATCAATTCACGTGTGTATAAAATGATCACAACTAGAATAAGTGCGTGTGTTCCATTCACGTGTGTATAGAATATTGTTTTCGTTTATGACATAAATGAAACAATCATTTCACCATGCTATCAAATTCGGGCTTTTTATGGCGCTTTCAAGTACACGTAACACTGATCAGCACGTTTCGTCTAGCTGTGTTTCAACAGATATAGGATGTACAGGCGATATATATTGGGAATATTGTTATATATTTACATTTTCCAGTGTCTTTGCCTGTGATAACAATACGTATCGATTTTGTACTTTTAAAAAACCCATAACTTCACATGACGACAAATTGAAGCGCCAGCGGGGTTTGCTTATTCATATTTAAATATTTCATCGGACGGTGGCTTGAAATTATATAAATACAAGTAATAAGAAAGGTGATAAGGTGATAATTTCGGTCGGGCGTGATCAAATCTATCATAAAGCCCGAGGGGCTTAATTGGATTTGATCACGCCCCGACAAAAATTATCACCTCATAATACTCAAAGAATGATTTCTAATTTCTTACATAAAAAGAGATGAATTTTTAAAAAAATCAACTTTCATCAGATTGGCTTTTTTTCAGGTCAGTTTAACTACTGATTCAAAATATCTGGATTGAACACGCAATACACTAATTAAAACATGATGGCGTCATAAGAACTCCTGTCCAAGCCGCTTTATCAACGATGAAATAAAACGTGTGACACTTACCTGTTTCTTGACACATAATCTTTTTTCTGTATATACGAAAACCAATTATAAACTTGGTAATTATATACTCTGCAATTAAAGTGTAAAAAGTTAGTTACTCGGAATCCCTTAAAATCATTTTTTTACTGTATTGAAAATTAAAGTACCGAAGTACTGACGGGAGTTGATTTTATTGATAATAATCATTATCTATTATAAAATCAATGTTATGTAATTTCGCACGGCAAGTTGTTTGTTATCTGTGTTTACAGATCACACCAATCACACCAATATCCCGGGCTATAGACGGAAAAACCCATGAGAATCATGCTATGTAATATTCAAAAATAGAATCAACGCCCTCGAACTCTACGATGCAGCATGTATCAGCAATGTAAATATTTCTGGATAAAATGTTTGCAAGCAATATTGAACTTTGGCGTAGGAATACAAAAGACTACAAACAATATCTAAAGTGTTCGTACCATTTAAAATCTGGCTATTTTCAGGGTATTTTAAAAAAGTTTCCTTGAAAAACAGTGCTTCTGAATTCATTACATCAAATTTATTGATTATTTTCAAGTACTAAGTATTGTTAGTGGTGATGATTTGTACTCAGGTCCACACACTGTTTCACTAGTACCTCCGGTGTGCCAGAGTAGCTGCATGTGGGAGTTGATTAAAATCAAATCTAAAAATCCAGGCAATATGCAATGTGAGCATAATTAGAACCCGAGAATTGTACAATGAAAAGCATATATCAAGATATGTTTATAAGGGTAGAAAAATATCCATGTGTGAAATACAACTGGCTATTAAATAAAAAAAATATTATTTTCGTACGGATTTGTAAAGTTTAGTATTGTTAAAATGTTACAAACAAAAGATTGCTCTTAGGTATTTTATAGCAAAAACTGTTTTTAACGAAATTGTAATACATTTTTTTTCAAAATGATAAAAATGTGTTTTGTATAGTAGATGTTTAACAAACATGCCGTGTCCACAGTCGTATGTATTAAAACCCATTTCAGTCAAGTACTACTGAATTAATTAATATAGGAAAATATCTACAAAGAGCAGAAACACTCAGAAATTTGTAGTAGAAAAATAGATAATATGTTGATGCATTTGATTCGTGTATTGCTACATATTATTTCTTATATTATATATGCATCCTTAATTTGTATCTGATAAGCCATTTGGCGTAAGGAAGAAATTAACGAAACTAAACTAGACAAAACTATTAGTATTTAATGAAAATAAGGAGACTCTCGGTAATCTGGAAAATCCAACAGCAAAGATGGAATTTTCAATGAATATTTTATCGAATTCCAAGACAATATTTTAAATGCATTAATACGTAATATTTTTAACTGTATTTTGAGTACTGGTGTTTTCCCCAATACGTTGTCTTCGACTATTATAGTTACAGTGTTTAAAAAGGTGAGTCTACAGACCCTTTTAACTACAAAGGCACTGTAAGTAATGTGTGTTAATTATGTTCTTCAATTTTAAACAATAGTTATTGGAATGGGCAAAATACAATGATGATAAGAAAGATGCACAATTTGGTACATGTGATGTTATTTTTGCATTACATTCTATTGTTAGCAATAGTTTATGTAAAAAAGAGGTAATTTTGTGCATTTATCGATTTCAAAAAAGCGTTTGACTTTGTTGATAGACGAATTGTGTGTTAAACTTTCAAAGGTTGGCATTGTAAGAAAATTACTGGCAGTTACTAAAGCGTTGTATTGTCATGTGATACCTTGTAAGGATTTGTTTACAATTTGTAAGATACCATAAAATCACGTAGAATGTTGTACAATAATAATACCTTTTTTTCGGTTGCCTGTTTATCTTATTCCCACCACTTATATTTATATTCATGACAATTATTAATGGAAATCGGCAAAAATCCTACGGTATCTCTATGATGTGTTAGCATTTATTGAGTTAAAATTGTACTGAAAACGTACACATAACTGGTGTAAGAAATAAAGCCCCCCCCCCCTTTTTTTTTTGTATGGATGTGTTTGAACATTAACACGTGATTATGTATACTAGATTTCTGTTCTGATGTTCAACCAACGAATATATTGTAATATTCTTTTCATGATATTTTATTTTGTTGACTTTTTTTTCATTACTTTATAAAATATGTTTCCAACTTTGACTTTTGACACATTTTCCTATTTTGTTCCTTGTACTTACATTTCATTTCACACCTCTCATTTCTGCAGTGTATGCAAGAGAGGGGTTAATATAAGCCCTATGGCTTGTTTCCCGATCTTACAATTGTAATTTATCATCATGTAAATGTACTTGAATCTATAATGAATAAATATTGTTTAAACTAAACTAAGATACCTTTTTTATTGGTTGGTTTATCCATATATCAACCGAGGTTTTAATGTCATTTAAATTAGCTTATTAAAATCGCCTTGCAATTGAAACTGGTAGACATAAAAACACAAACAGAGAAAATAGATTTTGTACACATTGTTCAAATAATGTTGAAGATGGATTTCATTTTTTAAATTTTTGTCCTTGATACGGAACATTACGGAAATTATATATGAAAGAATATTATTATAAGAAACAATCTATGTTTATATTGAAAATATTTTTTTAAAAATTTTTTAATATTGAAAATGTTAAACTAAGATCTCTTTAAAACATTTCAGTAGAAAGTATGCTATCAAGAAACAACTGTTATGCCTAGTTGTAATTTTTTTGCTTTTGTTTTGTTTTCTCAACCTGTATATATAGTATTTTATCACATGTTTATCCCAATATACGGTGGATATCACTCATGGGATAAATTCCACTGTGTGTTCTTACGCCACGTGACGTCATAGTTAATCATTACGTAGGTTTAGACGGTTGATTGACGTAGAATGAAAAAGTAAATAATAAATTCAGTTGAGGGGTGTTGAGATATAAATTTGAAACATTTAATGTTGTTTCAGTTATTTGTCATGAATTTATAAAAAAAATGTTCGAAAATGAATGTCTGTTTGTTAAACTTCAAGAGAGAGAGAGAGAGAGAGAGAGAGAGAGAGAGAGAGAGAGAGAGAGAGAGAGAGAGAGAGAGAGAGAGAGAGAGAGAAAGAGAGATCTGACTAATCTGACTAATCTGACTACTATTTAGCGTGTTTTTAGATTTCTTTGAAAAAAAAGAACTTTATTATAAAAAGTGACGAATGAAGAATTAAAAGAATTTTCAATGTTTAACAAAATAACTAAATCCATAAAGTTTTCTAGCGCTCTCATCAATGCCAAATAATGTGAATGTTGATTTCTAAGTACATGTACTTAATAGGTATTACACCACGGATTGAATTTATCTCTTTTACCATAAAGAAACATTTTTATTGTCCATAATATAAGGACTCATGCAAAAAATGCATTATTGTACATTTAAATTTTTGAACATTTTACAAACCTCCTTTCCAGATTACAAGCATAAGGATTTATTAACTGTAGATTCCTAATTAATAGCGGGGAATTAATGTTTGCGTAAGATCGCTAGAAGCGCATCTTGTTATACCTTGTAAATTTATATAAATTTCGCTCGAATAAAAAATACATTTTTAAATGCTACACCTGGGTTAAAAAGGGGGTCACGTTTAAAAGGAGTATTAATGAAAATTTGTTTTGGTAGATTATTTCAGAAACTATTAATCAAAAATATCCTGTTGATACAATCACATATATTACATAGTTTTAAAAATGTGTTTCATTCGTATAACCATAATTTGATAAATTCACCTACCTTTACAACCGAAAAAAAATCCAAGTGCAAAAAATTCATTTCTTTCAATGAGTGCAGTAGCACTACATTTCGGATCTGACCCGTGACATTATTCCGAATCAGACGACTTTTAAAATTCAGATCTGAATAAATAATCCTTTTTTCTTCTTTAAGTACCTATTTATTTATACCTGTCTTTGTGAGTCTATTTAAAAAATTATTATTGGGGTAAATTGTTGACGTGGGGGGGGGGGAGAGCGACATTCTTTTCGAAACATTTTTTTATCGGCACATGTCCTGGGTACTCTTTCAAGGTCACGTGTAGTGAGTAATGTGTGTTCATAAAGTTCATTCAAAGTAAATCTGGTTTTCCTTTTAAAAAGGTATTGTGTATCTTGTTCTAAAAATTCTCCATTGTCACGTTGTCAGGATATTTTTAACATACTAGTACATTGGATTGTTGTCTTTTATGGCCTGTAAACTGATACGTGTATATATATATATATATATATATATATATATATATATATATATATATATATATATATATATATATATATATATATATATATATATATATATATATATATAAACCAATTCACAGAAGGCGTTTTTACCTCAAAGCAACACAGTTTAAAACCATGCAGATGA
Source organism: Magallana gigas (assembly GCF_902806645.1). Classification (NCBI taxonomy): domain Eukaryota; kingdom Metazoa; phylum Mollusca; class Bivalvia; order Ostreida; family Ostreidae; genus Magallana; species Magallana gigas. The sequence goes on from NC_047563.1 coordinate 41,970,401, forward strand.
TTTGATTTTGATTATTTTAAATTAGTTAAAAAATTCAAATATTCTTCCTGAAATTTAAACATTTACTGTATCTTTGTACCGAATAAACATACTCATAAACAATAATTTAGTGTTTGTTTTCTCCTATAGTCTTGTCGTTTATCAGCAAAATGGATCAGTTGAACTTTCCACTATAAATTTGATCTTTTTATCATGTATTTAAAACCATCTAATTTCTTTCTTACCCTTTTAAGAAACCTTGAAATGTGTATTATGGAAAAAAATAGGGCAATTCGAAAAGCTTTGAAAATGTTCTCATACACATTTAAATCTAATTGTCTAAAACCAGTTTTAGTCGGTTATAGGTTTGTCAACATAAACGGCATGTATTACAGGCCAGTTGAGACTCATATATTGACCTTCTTTAAAGGCCAGGGGTTCGTTTCGCTAAAAGGCGTACGCCCGGCGTACATGTAACCTAAAAACTGACATAAAGTTTCATTAAAAGGCGTAACTTTGGGCCCGCTCTTATGTAGCAAGGGACAGTTTCGGATAAAGTACCAATATTTTTGTAAAATTGAGAGTGGCTGTACTTGAAGGCTTATGAGTGTTGCTAAAATTCATGAAATGATTTTTAATGATTAACATTAGTTAGAGGGGTGTCTCTTGTTGAAATTGATATGTAATATGTTAGGTACCCCATATGTTAGGTACATGAGAATCATAAGTAAAATGCGAAACCTGCGGTTATGACTGTTGTGTTGACTTTACACAGTGAAATTGCAAGTTACAGACGGGAGGTAAAATAACACGAAAAGTAGGTGGATGGGACATTGTAAACTATACACCGGTAAGTTTCTGACATGTGATAGTGCAACATGCACACAATACGGAAGGTCAACCATCTGCAGGGAATTAGCTGGGGGAGGTATAAAAAGCTGAAAAATCATGAAAAATATGAAAGGGTCAAAATTTCATAAAAACCAGTATGTAAAGAATTTTACAGGTTTTGACTAGTAATTTTCTTCAGAAATTGGTGATTGGCCTTATAAAGATTGATTTAAAGGTATTTGTGCTGAATGGGAACTGAGGAAATTATAGTTACAGAGTTTCCAAAGAAATGCGTCCCTTGGCTACTAGAATTGTATCAGAAAAACTGTCCCGTGCCACCTTAGTTAAGCCAAAAATCTACGCCTAGCCAATGCAAAGGTAGCCATATTTTTGGGCGTAACTATAAAAAAATGCTAAATCTGTTTCTGAGAATTTCTTTGTTGGCCATAAAGTTAAATTTTACTATTTATCATGTATATTTGATTAAATTCATATGAAATAAGGAAAATAGAATGTTTTGATAGGTACAGTGTAGCATCAATTCTCATATAGAAACTTTCTTACCATGCTGTATACACATTATTAGTCACCTACAGATTTCACCAGAGGAGACTATAGCTTTCCTCTGCGTCCGTCCGTCCGTCTGTCTGTCCTTCCGTCCGTCTGTCTTTCCCACTTCAGATTTCAACACTTTCTTATGCATTTGAGGAATAATATGAAACTTCCTGTACAACTTCAAAATGTCAAACTACAGAACAAGTTTTCACTCTGGTAGCGTCTGGTTTACATATTTTCGAGAACATTTTTTTTTATAATCAAATGTTTTAACTTTTGGGTTCGGTATCGGGTTTGGTTTGTATTGGATAAACGAGGCCAGTATGTAGTCAATAATTCATACCGTGCGTTACTTGTACCATTCCTTTTATCATTTCTACAACAAATAAGTTTTGTAAAATAGTATTTTTGTGGCACTATTTCAATCGGGTTCGTAATCGGGTCGGGCTGTTTAACTGTTTAATTTGATTTGTGGTACAGAAGACGGTAAGAAATGATAGTGTGCATAACAGTGCATTTTTTCACAAATTTCTACGAGCGAATACTTGATGGGGTTGGCGAAATTACAGCAGATAAAACATAGAGTATTTATTTATTTTGCTCACTTTGTATTTAATTTCTATATCAATTATATAGTTAAAATTTCCTTAAGTTTGTTCTTTTTTCTCTGATTAAAAGATAATATCTAGTATATAATAGTTCAGAAATACTTGTATGCTTCAAAGGTTTCATAGAATAATACAAACCGGAAGGGAACGTGTATTGCTCATGCAATATCTCAGAATGCTTGTTTATACTTGCACTCGCCTTATACATGTTGAAATGTCATATTTAGACAAACAATCGATCATTTTCATTAGATTATTTGTATTCAATAATTAGATTTTTTTCATATTTTAGTAGATTATGTGATGAATAATGTAGAAATTATTCATGTACGATGTACACGTAATGCAAAGGTATATTTGTATAAGAAATGTGTTGATTTTATTTTTTTCTCCAACGAAAAATGTTTGTGAACGGCATATTTTCAATGAATTTATCGGCTTCGTCCCCTTGATGTGTGAATGGTGTCATACGCAGGTAGATATAGCTACATAAGTCACAATCAAATGTATCATTCTTCTGTATTGTTGAAATAAAAATATAATGTACAAAAAAATATAAAAAATGAAAGTTCCAATTGTGTTTCAGACTTGTGAAAAATTCTTCATTTTTTAAAGTACTATAAAAATAATGCAAAACACTGACTTCAGTATCAGTAGAAAAATATTGTTTTAGTAGGTTACATATTAAACCTACTCTATATTAAGGTCAGATGGCACGTTCCTCGATAATCTTTTTAGTATAACCTCGTAAAAAGAGTTCCAATAAAAATTATTAATTTTTTAATTATTTTAAAAATGATTAAAATTTAATTTGATGTGGTTATGTGTCTAGATGGCCGAGTGGTTAGAACCGTGGCCGCTCACTGCCAATAGCGGATAGGTTCTAGAGGTAGTGAGTTCGAGATAGAGTTCCAATAGTGAATTTTGCTGTGCTGAATATGTATTTATTTTTATATCAGCCATTCTAGTGTATTTTCAAGAAGATAATGTAGGAAATTGCATACTCTAGTATTTGGCAGAAATGCCTGGTAAGGTACCCTAATTTTTTGAAAGAAAGCTTGTCAAAATAGTAGTAAACCATCAACAAATTCGTGGAAAAGGTTATATAAAATATAAAATTGAAGAACGTGCCGCCTGACCTTAACTTAAAATTTATATGAAGCCTATTCAATATATATATATATATATTTATATATATATATATATATATATATATATATATATATATATATATATATATATATATATATATATATATATATATATATATATATAAATATATATATACGCTTTTGTGTTGTTTCATATATTCATGAGTTAGTACTGGTGAATTCATCATTATCAAGAACAAACAGCAAATGAATATAGCCATCGTAAAATAAAGTAATATACGCCATCATTAAACGCTAAATTACACACATTTAACACAAAAGCATTATTTGAATTTGGGTATTTGAATGTCAATAAGTACCCTTTGAACTTAAATACTTCGAAAAAAAAAACCCTGCTTTTTGAAGCAAATTGTGGTAAAAAGTTAGAATTAAAAATTTCATCAATTAATTCCTAGCCTAAGGCCAATTTTGCTACAAACGTTTCAATGCCACAAATCTTGATATTACATTATAAACATATATATTTATCGGAACCTATGATTTTTTTTTGCACGAAGTAAGAAAATGTCGTAATTATAAAATTTAATGTATTCGATGCTTGTACGATAAATAATAATATTATTGCATTAATTTCCTTTATAAATTATTTTCTATGGTTAAAGAAATTCACCCATTTTCTTTCAATGATAAAGCGTGGGGAAGACCAGCAATTTATAAAACAAGTTCTATTTATACTCGAACCATAATTGTTGCAAGAGAATTCCAAGGCTGTCCAAAGCATTGTGAAATCACTCTTTTAATATCGATGACCCCCCCCCCCCCCATTTCCCCCAAACAAAAAACCAACGACCAAAAAAAAAAAATAAAAATAAAGAAATACATTTCAATTCAATCAATTATGAACATTTCCTATAGGCTATAATGAAACATAAAATTCTTTTAATAAAACGTTTCAGCAAGCTCTCTCTGTTGTGTGACTTAGTCATCACTACACAGAAATTGTTAACTACAATGTTTTGAATTAAGCAAGGAACGAATTCAATACTTTTAATAGAAAAAAGTGTACTTCAAAACGAATTTCTTACGCATGTAAAGAAAAAAAAACTCATTTAAACCATTATCAATGTAACTGTATCAATGTTTAAATCTTTTTTAAAAGTCAAATATATCAAAATAAAGTCCTTATTTATAACACTATTAATCAAAAATTTTGATGAAGCTGTCAACGTGTGTTTAAAAGATAGTTCGAAACGTTATGTGTGAGCTGTTGCAACGCACTTTGAAAAAACATTTTCAAAGTGCGTTAAATTTTGGACCAAGTTAACCCACTTTGAAATTTTTTTTTTCAAAGTGCGTAATGAAAATACATCAACATTTTTCTAGTAAAGACACTCTTAACGCACTTTGAAAAAATATTTTTATATCACAAATTCTGGAACTGAATTTCTAATTTGTTGATAGTATGATGATTTGTTAACACTCGTGAATCTAATCTACCGTATTTAGTACAGGTCAAATACCAGTGCATCATTTAATTGATTACAAGATGAAGGTCCCTTGTCACTCATTTTCCTTCCAAAACATTCGGTATTCAGCAACTTTGGGTAAACATTTAAGATCGGAAAAAAAATGCTCTGTATAAGTACATGCAGTGTTATTGAAAAAATGGCCGAACAATAATTTCTCCATTGGTATTTTAAAGAATCTATGTGTTTCAACATTAACCCTCTTCTCGTATTCTAATCAAATAAATCACTTCAATAAAATAATATTAACATTAACAAACATTAAATTATTATAAACTAAAAAATAAGCATTAGAATGTGGGTTAATTTTCCCGCACTGGTCTTATAAAAGATCATATTGTTTTGATAAACAGAATTTAGGTAATGTCTTCAGAAAATCTCAATTGAGCTCTTTCAGCCAGGTGAGCTAAAAACCAAACACTTTTCCACGCCCCCCCCCCCCCCCTTACCAGAACTTAGTCGCTTCTACTGTGAAGCAACATCTCAAAAACGTCGATGGCCAAAAAATACAATGCATTCAATCAGAGCCACCACAAAGAGGCATTTATTTAGTCAAACGACAGACATGGTGAACCATAAAGCTTTCAAAATGTAAATAAAAAATTTGTCCGGTCTTCTGAAGCAGAGAATGATCACTTAACTCTAGGTAGATCGTTCATAAATTTGATTTTGAAATAATCAAATAACAAGTGCTTACCTTGAGAGTGCAAATTCAACTTCTAGTAACCTACGACTGGCAATGTGGTATTATATTTAAATCCACTTAAAGTACAGGTTATATGTTTCCTTGCATTTTTTTTTTTACAAAATTGATTGTATTTCATACATGCATGACCAGATAAAAATCTACGCAATTCGACGCAAGACCTAATTGTCGGCGTAGGAATATACGCATTCGTTTAACATTTAAGCGCTGATTTAGATGCATTGTTAAGATTTTTTGTATACAATTTTCATTCAAATTGCTATACATGTTGGCATAATTGTTATTTTTTTTTTACAGATAATTGGTATCATCTTTAGTTGTCTCCATGCAGTTCCCCAAGGCAGTAAATCATGTTCATTAGTGTTTACTCACAAATAATCATTCGGTAAAAACAAAAACACTGTCCAACAATTGTGATAAACTTCATTTTATTTAAAGTTTAAAAATGTAGTAAGTATTCAGTAACATTGCATTTATATGTAAACATACTGATGTATCATATAATACTACATGAATGTACTAGAAAAAAATTGTAAAATATGTACACTTTAAATAACCTTAAATTCATTCAGGTCAAAGCTACATTACAATCTTTTATAAAAAAAAAACACACACGAAACAAAACAAAACAAAACAAAAACAAAAAATTAAAAAGAATGAAAGAAAATCTGGTCAATTCGTACAAAAAAAATTATTACATATATCAACATATATCTTTTCTAAAAATGTTTTCTTTTCAGATATACTTTTTAATCAACATAATATTTAATTGTCATTTACCTAATCATATGCGTACTTGAATAAAAGACACACTTTCAAGTCAGAGGTACAACCTTTCTACACTCTCGGAGTAATTGTCAATGGTACGGCGTTTTTAGGAACAGCAAATGTCCGGTATTTGTATTCCATTGTCTTGTTTGTATCCGGCAAAAGCGAGGCTTTGAACCGACGAAAAAACTGTAATAAAAAACCCGACAAGAGTCTGAAATCTATCTTGAATGAATATAAATAACAATATCGAGGTAAGCAGCAACAAACATATTTATTACATTGGTAATCCTTAGAGGAAGTTATTTAAGCCATTAATGCAAAATGACATTATAAGTCATGAACGGATTCAGAAATTTTTCCGGGGGTGGGGGGAGGGGTAGAAAAGGAAATCTGCTTGTCAGGGCTTGGGTGGGGTAAGTGTTTTTTTTTATTTTCACGGGGAGAAGGATCAAAAGGGGGCCTTCCCTAAATTCGCGCATGAACACTATAACTTATCTAACAAATGCATATATTACTATTAATTGATGGGCTCATTCAACTTCATGCTTTGTTTATTAAATATGTTTTATTTCTCATTCAATTTGTATCATTTTTCAGAAAGATTATAAAATAATTAATCCTTTCTGCCAATCAGTCTTTTATGTTACCTTTGCAGTGAGGACATGCATCTCCGTTTCTGCAAAGCGCTGCCCAATACAGCTTCTTGGACCGAAGCCAAACGGAAGTATAGCAAACGGGTTGGTGTTTTTGTATTCTTCCGTCAATGTGGTGTCGTCACGCATGAATCTCTCAGGCAGAAACTTCTCAGGACTCTTAAATAACCGAGGATCTTCACACATTTGTTGAAAACAGAGGACCAACTCGGTCTGAAATATTGGTTTAAATATGATTATACTAATTTATGTTGTATGATTTTGGTATTTAACACAAGCGTTACCGTGTAAGGGGGTGCATACATGGAAGTATCTCAATTTTATTTCATTTGTTGTACATTTGAAAATACATGATTAGACAAACTAAATTCAGATAAAAGACATTTAATAAAGGTAAAACGAAACAAGACAAAGTAGGATTTAACAAGAGGCCCAGGGGCCACATCGCTCACCTGAGCAACAATTGCCTTAATTCTGATCAAATTAGCATTACAGTATCAACATATCTTGACAACTAAGTACAGTAGATCTTGCTGAAAAAAATTGAAAATCTGCAAATTTTTATCCACCTCTTTTTTTTGGGTAAATACCAAGCCCCTTTTGTTGTTGTACCTGTAAGAAGATTTTTCTCTATCCTATATACCCCTACCCCCCATTTCGTGGCCCCACTTTTCTCTAGGGAATCATGGTTTCATCAAACTTAAATCTGCATAACCTGTGCTTTCACACATAGTACTGAGTTTTTTACTGAAAACTTTCCCAGAATGTTTTTTAAGATTTTCTCTATATATTCCTATGTAAAAATTCAAACCGCCATCATGGCCCCGCCCTACCACTAGGGACTGTGATTTTGAAAACTTGAATTTACACTACCCAAGGATGCCTGTACACAACTTTAAGCTTTTTTGGCCAAATAGTCTTTAAAAAGAAGATTTTTAAAGATTTTCTCAATATATTCCTATGTAAAAATTCATCCCCCATTGTGGCCTCACCCTACCCCTGGACTATTATTTAAACAAACTTGAATCTATATGATCTGGGGATGCTTCCACTCAAATTTGGGCTTTTCTGGCCTAATAGTTTTGAGAAGAAGATTTTTAAAGATTTTCTCTATTTATAAAAATTCATCCCCCATTGTGGTCCCGCCCTACCCCCAGGGACCATGATTTGAACAAACTTAAATCTACATTACCTGAGGATGGTTACACACCAATTTGAACTTTCTTGGCCAAATAGTTATTAAAAGAATTTTTTTAAAGATTTTCTCTATATATTCCTGTATAAAATTTATCCCCCAATTGTGGCCCCACCCGACCCCGAGGGACCATGATTTGAACAAACTTGAATCTACACTATCTGAGGATGCTGCCATTTTAATTTTAGCTTTTCTGGCCTAATAGTTTTTGAAAAGAAGATTTTTAAAGATTTTCTCTATATATTCCTATGTAAAACTTGATCCCCCAATTGTGGCCCCACCCTACCCACAGGGACTATGATTAGAACAAACTTGAATCTACACTATCTGAGGATGCTTCCACTCAAATTTGAGCTTTCCTGGCCTAATAGTTTTTGAGAAGAAGATTTTTAAAGATTTTTTATATATTTCCTATGTAAAACTTGATCCCCCAATTGTGGCCCCACCCTACCCACAGAGACTATGATTTGAACAAACTTGAATCTACACTATCTGAGGATGCTTCCACTCAAATTTGAGCTTTCCTGACCTAATAGTTTTTTAAAAGATGATTTTTACAGATTTTCTCTATATATTCCTATGTAAAACTTGATCCCCTAATTGTGGCCCCACCCTACCCACAGAGACTATGATTTGAACAAACTTGAATCTACACTATCTGAGGATGCTTCCACTCAAATTTGAGCTTTCCTGACCTAATAGTTTTTTAAAAGAAGATTTTTAAAGATTTTCTCTATATATTCCTATGTAAAACTTGATCCCCTAATTGTGGCCCCACCCTACCCACAGAGACTATGATTTGAACAAACTTGAATCTACACTATCTGAGGATGCTGCCATTTTAATTTTAGCTTTCCTGGCCTAATAGATTTTGAAAAGAAGATTTTTAAAGATTTTCTCTATATATTCCTATGTAAAACTTGATCCCCCAATTGTGGCCCCACCCTACCTTCGGGGACTATGATTTGAACAAACTTGAATCTACACTATCTGAGGATGCTTCCATTTTAATTTTAGCTTTTCTGGCCTAATAGTTTTTGAAAAGATGATTTTTAAAGATTTTCTCTATATATTCCTATGTAAAACTTGATCCCCCAATTGTGGCCCCACCCTACCCAAAGAGACTATGATTTGAACAAACTTGAATCTACACTATCTGAGGATGCTTCCATTTTAATTTGAGCTTTCCTGGCCTAATAGTTTTTGAAAAAAAGATTTTTAAAGATTTTCTCTATACATTCCTATGTAAAACTTGATCCCCTAATTGTGGCCCCACCCTACCCCCAGGGACTATGATTTGAACAAACTTGAATCTACACTATCTGAGGATGCTTCCATTTTAATTTGAGCTTTCCTGGCCTAATAAATTTTTTTAAAAGATGATTTTTAAAGATTTTCTCTATATATTCCTATGTAAAACTTGATCCCCTAATTGTGGCCCCACCCTACCCCCGGGGACCATGATTTGAACAAACTTGAATCTACACTATCTGAGGATGCTACCATTTTAATTTTAGCTTTCCTGGCCTAATAGTTTTTGAAAAAAAGATTTTTAAAGATTTTCTCTATATATTCTTATGTAAAACTTGATCCCCTAATTGTGGCCCCACCCTACCCCCAGGGACTATGATTTGAACAAACTTGAATCTACACTATCTGAGGATGCTTCCATTTTTAATTTGAGCTTTCCTGGCCTAATAAATTTTTTTAAAAGATGATTTTTAAAGATTTTCTCTATATATTCCTATGTAAAACTTGATCCCCCAATTGTGGCCCCACCCTACCCCCGGGGACCATGATTTGAACAAACTTGAATCTACACTATCTGAGGATGCTACCATTTTAATTTTAGCTTTTCTGGTCTATTAGTTTTTGAGAAGAAGATTTTTAAAGATTTTCTCTATATATTCCTATGTTAAACTTGATCCCCCTCTTGTGGCCCCTCCCTACCCACGGGGACCATGATTTGAACAAACTTAAATCTACACTACCTGAGGATGCCTCCACACAAGTTTAAGCTTTTCAGGCCGATTAGTTTTTGAGAAGAAGATTTTTGAAAAATACCAACACATTTTCAATAATTCTCAATTATCTCCCCTTTAAAGAGGGCGTGGCCCTTCATTTGAACAGACTTGAATCCCCTTCACCTAGTGGTGCTTTGTGCCAAATTTGGTTGAAATCTGCCCAGTGGTTCTTGAGAAGAAGATGAAAATGTGAAAAGTTTACAACAACGACGACAACAACGACGACGACTACGACAACGACAACGACAGACAACGGACAAATTGTGATCAGAAAAGCTCACTTGAGCCTTTGGTTCAGGTGAGCTAAAAACAAAATGAATTCTTTGTTCAAGATAACTGAATATTGACCTAAAACTTGATCTTTTCTAGATGATTAAATTAACAGCGCATACTTCTGATTATGAAACTTATTGATTATTAAGGACGGAGTCTTTTCGTTATCAAACATACGTCTGATAATAAGAAATTCATGAAATTTTGACACAGTCAAACAGATCACATAACCAAATGATTCTATCAGTTTTATTAAATTTAACCATCTTGTTTTCACATAAAGGGCAAGTCAAGGTGACTACCTTTTTCTTCAACTTAAAGGATCATAAAAAGAAATGTAGTTAGCTGCAGTTATGTAGACATCTGTTTAAGAAATGAAGTTTCTATTCTTCAGAGAAATGATAGGATATCAGATTGTCTAACAGCTTATATTACTAAATTGGAATAAATATTTTAACTAAAATTGATATTGCTTAGCCCGCATTTCCTCTAATTTTCTTGAATTTTGAAGATATTTTGATTGTTCTTTTTTTATATTTCAAATATAAAAAAAAAATTCTGATTTTTAGGTATAATGAAGACTTTATATAAAGATGTAAATTAAATATCTAACATATTGACAATTTAATAAAAGAAGAAAACTGATTCTAGTGATTTTTTCACACAAATCAATGTATAGAATGGGCAGCGTGACTTTTAAAAGCTTCTAGAAATTTGATAGGGAAATCTTATTTTAAAAACGAATCTGAAACCCAAGTATCATTATGATATCATTACTTCACATAAGTTAAAAAATCCAACATCAATGTCATTGTTTTAAATAAATCATGTTAAAACAGACTATATAATCTACAGCAATTCAGAATTGCGAAACTTGTGATAAACATGTGATATTTTCCTACGCCGATATCCCGCCAAAAATATAGTCCTTATTAGAATCTAAACATTGATTACCATTTTTATTCCAAATTGTATGATAGTAAATAAAAAAAGAAAAGTATACTATTTCAATGTTATTTCATCTTGATTTTATGGACAATTAATCAATTTTACATTTGACAAGTCGAAAACCAGAAAAGACAGTCATCATTATAGAAATGATAAGCGAGAAATATGTTAAAATATATTGCTTAGAGATATGGAGTGAAGAAAGGGGTAGACTTACCCCTGCTGGAATATGGTATCCACCCAGAACCACGTCTTTGTCAAAGCGGCGGTAAGACCCAGGGGACGTTGGGGAATAAATCCTTCAACAATAAAAAAAAATGTCAGAAAATTTGCCAACAGTTTAGTCCACAAAGATGATATATCAAAATGTTTTACATAGTAAAGATTGCATTAGTTGGCAATGACCAATCATTACCTTTACTTCAAGAAGACGACCTGCATAGAATATGCTTATTGAATTATAGCAAATACACCATCATAAATTACAGGTATATTAAGCATAAAACATGTAATTTTAATTCCGAATTTGATATTCAAATAACAATTGAGAGGAAAATATAATTCACATATTAATTAAGCTTACAGTACCCTCAGCCATTTCATTCAATCGACATATCTTTTACAATTTTATGCTGTGCTATGTATGCGATTCAATAAATCAGATATGCTTTGAGAATTTTATGCAATACTATAAGATTTGTATGCTATGCTACAAGAAATCGAAATGAGAGGTATCATAATGCTATTGGTATGCTTGGCTATAAGAATTGAACAAATTGTCTTCTCAACAAAAAAAGTTACAAATACATGTATATAGAAGTAAAATATTTAATAAACAAATTTAACACTAATCTGCAATGTAAAAACATTTGCTCATTAAAAAATCCCCATCAAAATAAAGTTGAAATTATGTTGTATTCTAAGTTATGTTATGCTCTGATGAATTAAAATCTAATGATGTGCCATGAGATTTTATGCTATAGTACATGTATGATATTTCAATGCTGTGATGTGGAGAGTAGAATGCTATGGTATGAAACTTCAATTCTAATATGCTCTACTATAGACTATGTTGTACAAGTTCTGTTTTTACTGACTGTATAATCGCACAACTTTTTATAAAATGTCTTACCTCATTGTTTCTCTCACACATGCCTTTAGATACGACATGTTGGCCAGAGCTTCTTTTGTGACGTCACCATTGCCACAAACCGACGAAATTTCCTTGTACAGTTTTTCCTGCTTATCTTGATTTTTTGCCAGTTCAAACCACAACAGACTTAACGTGTTTGAAGTCTAAACATAAACGTCAGACTACTTCTATATTCAAGCAAAACATGATATGATAAGAATGATATTGAGCACATTAAAAATATAAAAGATAATATTGGCATATAAGAGAAGAGAAAAAACCCACCAACAAACAGACCAATAAAAAAACCTACAAATATCAATGCAGTTCCTTCTGTTTTGTTGTATGTTTATTGTTGGTTTTATAGTTCTTTGTTGTTGTTTGTTGTTGTTGTTTTTTCCTTTTTTTTTAAATCTGTTTTAATATGTAATTGTGTGCTTCATGTTACATCATGTACATGTAAGTGTTGTAACAAAATACTCACTGACTCCACCCCTGCAATGAACAGGTCAAGAAGGGTTCTGTCCACATCGGCTGGGGTCATTTTGGGATGACTCAACAACGAGTACAGTAGATTCGGCTGTTCAAGATACTCTTCTAGCCTTCCTTCTGCTTTCACTTTTTCCAAAGTTGACAACGCATTCTTGATTTCTACCTGGAATACACTGAAAGAGAATCTCAATGATGTATTATGTTTCTGTGGTAACTTTTGTGGAGTCGGAAATCACAGTTAAACACGCACACACATACACTGTATAATTAAACAAAAAGATGCTTTCTATGGTGATTTATTCGGGATATGAAGGTGGCGACATTGCAGAAAAAATACATAAGGCTTACGTAATTTTTTTCTGCAATAATCGCTACCTTCATACATGTAACCCGCATGAATCATCAAAGAAAGCACTTTATTATTTATATTTACATCTTTCTTTTAACTAATTAAAAAAATTGATTATAAAAAGTAACTAAAGTTAAATTCACTAAATTACTGTTAATGTAGATAAGTACGTTAGCTAAAAAAAAAAAAAAGCCAAATCGTCTCCCGTGAGACTTTGAGTTTAACATCATCATGATTATTTCGTACAGTCCGTGATTTTTCTTAGGTCGCTGTAGGTTACGACCAATAAACAGGGCGTGTAGATATCACCCCTGTCAGTTTCAGCCGCTGTAGATTTCGACCAATCGATAAACGGGGCATTTAGATTTCAGTCTAGCTGTTTCTATAGAGCTATGAATCGACTATAAGTTTATGTAAGAAGTAGAGGGAATCATACTTGGTAGATGTAAATATATACTGATGAAAATTAGCTTAACGAAGGTAACATACAAGATATATCTACACCCATATGGCAATGTCTACAAACTTTCACCGTAATAGAACGTGATAATTTTACAGAAAAATATAAACTATTGTGTTATACCCTTGTGAATTTAAACTTAGTTAAAATTTGAACTAAGAATTACGGACTTTTATGAAAACATTTTAGGTTTTGATATTAAGTTTTAAAAAAAAATCTTTTGTAAAAATCCGACCATCGAGTGTAGCCCAATCCTTGTCTGAAAATCATAATATTAATAAATTTGACAAACTTTAATTTACACCATACATGTATGAGGTTGCTGTTATAAAGTTACAGATTTCCGATAAAAATTGGTTTTAGAAATGATGAAAATAAGATTTCAGCGAGCGAGCTTAAAAGGAAGAATAACTTTGCTCTGCTTGATACATGCATGAAAAGGATATTTAGATAAATGTTATTTATTTTTAAAACAATGAATCAAACGAGTAATATCGAACCTATAAACATGGTCTAATGCCCTTTTGAATTTTCTGTACAATGGAGTTGACACGTAGAGATATGGCTTAAATCCAAGACTTTTACCGTCCACATCAACTGCGTCAAATATGTCTTCGATAAATTTGACGTCAATGATGCTCGTCTTATCCATGCACCCAAACCGTCGATTGAAACAAAGCATCCCTACACCTGACACAGAAATTAATATAAATGTCACTGAGACAAAAAAAAACCACAATTTTATTTTTAAAATTTTATGTACCAAACGTCGAAATGTTTGCATGAATCGGTGTGCAATTATTTGTAACTGTTTGATAAAAATTCATTTGTATATTCTGAAAATGAAATCAAAACATTATTAGGGTATTAGACATTTTTTTTAAATTCTCAAAAATTTGAAATTGAAACGAAACCTTGCCCACATTGCTTTGAAATTACTATACATGAATCTCCTTTCATTGGAGGATAAAATGAAATAGCCATTGTTTGAATTTGCCTGGTGTGTTTTTTTTAATAGATAGAACAAATGTGTATGCACTTTCATTCATACCGGAGACCTTTTAATAATTTAAATACACTGAATCATATTAAAAAAAATAAATGATATTAAAACTGATAATTTTAAGCAGATTGTGATGAAAATAACAATATATAAAATAGCTTTTGTTAAATCCCTTTTTGTAACTTTGCAATACTTATCATGCTAATAGACCTTTAAAAGGAACTTGTATCATTTGAGTAGAAAAAAAACATAACAGTATTGCTTCATGACCCCGTTTACTTAAATATCAAATTATATAAAAAAAAAATTACCGTGAAATTTAGATTCATCAAATTTTAAACATTTTTTGACAGAAAAGAGAATAAAGTCTAAACACTTAAAGCTGCTTGGTCCGATTTTTTTGTTTTTACAGTATCAACATTTTTTCCATACAAATCATTTATCTTAGAAAGTTATGGACTTTCTCATATTTACACCAGCAGAATCAGTCTCCTTTCAAAGTTAGAAATATTCAAAGTAAATAAAAATAATTTCTTTTTGGGCAAACAAAAAAACAAACCAAATTGCATCACGGGAATGTTTAGAAAATGAAACTGCTTGGTTTCGTCCCCCGAATGATTGGGGTTATTCAACCCGCATGCTATGCATTGATTGTAAAGAAAGCAGACTTCAGAAATATTAGCGAACAAAACGTATACATGTTTATTTGTAATTTGTCTGATCATTTTGACCTTTTTTAAAGCGATGTCAAATTTGAAATACAACCATACCCGTCTCGTCGTCAGGGGTGAAATTTAACATGAGGCGAAATAACGCGGTACCTTTTAATGTCGTTTGTTTTGTTAGCAAATTTTGTACGTATTTTTCTTCATTGAAATTTGGCATAATTGACGGGTAAAACTACTGCAATGTCTATTATTGTACATATACTAAGCATAGCAATTGTTTAAAAGCGTGCATAAAATTTGATATACAATCGGACCAAGCAGCTTTAATATTATGACTATGTCCAAACCGGGTTTTTACTATCATATGATGAAACTCAAGTAATGCAATCTTTAAATGATTTAAGGCCAAATTGCACAAAGATCGAACAAACGCCATTCGAATGCAAGTTTCGAAATTATGAAATTATATCGCTGAAACTCGATTATTTTTTGTTTTGAGTAAATGGGGTTTATAATTTATATTTTTTTCCTTATTAAGATAATGAATTGAAATTAATAACTTTTACCCAAAAAATCACGCCATTCTCTTGTGTATTTCAGAAATATTTCAAATAACGTTACGTATTCTCTAAGGTTTTTCTGATTACTTTAATACATATTATTATTACTTTCAGTTGCGTAGTCGACAAGAACTGGTCGGAGATCCTCAATGGTTCCGCCATCTTGGTATTTCTGTACGAAGTCCTCAGCTACTTTTGACAGAGTGTCTACATAGGCAGACACGGCCAATGGCCTCAGCATCAGCTGCTGTGCGGGTTTACGTAATCTAGCCCACGCCTCGCCATTTCTTCAAAAAATAGTTATGAAAAATATTAAAGGAGTAAATTAGTTTTTTTTCTTCAGAAACTCAATCTTACGACTGTATTCTCTATGATACCAACGACAAAAATCAAATGATCTAAATAAATAACGAACACTAATATCTATATGACTGAATTCTATTTAAAAAAAAAATCAAATCAAACATATCAAGAAAATTGTATGAGTTCTTAGGATGAATACCTTTAAAAGTACATATATGAGACACGCCACAAAAAAAGTTTTTCAATCCAATGCTCAACTTTGATTAGATAGAGAAGAAATTGCTTATCAATTTTTTTTCTACTTTTAGGAGAGAGAGAGAGAGAGAGAGAGAGAGAGAGAGAGAGAGAGAGAGAGAGAGAGAGAGAGAGAGAGAGAGAGAGAGAGAGAGAGAGAGAGAGAGAGAGAGAGAGAGAGACTAACAATGTTGCAAGGCTTTGACTGAGCTTATGTTTGTCGTTGTAAACTCTGAGGATGTCAACTGGTGGACGGTAGGGGTATTTCAATTGTATTTCCAAAACCTCTTTAGCAAGATCCGGGTCAAAAATAAACACTGTCCAATTGTTTTTGATTCGGGTCCTGACTATATCGCCATATTTCTTCTGGAGACTAGAACAGAATGTCTTTACCTGGAAATCATCTAACTTACAATCTACAATATTACAGAAGAAACAAGACGTCTTAATCGAATACACATTAATTTCATGTCTCTAACAAACACGGTCTATATAAAGTAAGTTACATTGTAAGTAATCCCCAGTAATAAGTAAAATGAATGTAATTAAACAGGTAAGTTGAAGGTATATGAATATCAGCGCTCTTGATTGGATTACAATACTAGTTTTGTTCCAAAAAATTTTTTTCAAAGCGACAAATGGCTTTCAAAAATTGACAAGTTTAAATTGTGTGTTGCTGCGCTTTTTTTCATCGTAACATTTCATTATTACAAATGAAACACTTTATAGAATAAAATCCCGTATATCCGGTAAAATTGGCGAAGATCTATAATTTTCGCTATTTTCGCGACCTCTAGATCTTTCAAATCGTAAAATATTAAATACGCAGAAATTATATCCTGTATTATTTTCTTTAAGACACATTTAATATCGCAAAAAATTACTGATGCAAATTAAAAATGCTGTATTTTCCACATATTCGCAAATTTTGTGACACGCGACCCCCCCCCCCCCCCCCCCCCCCCCCCCAATTATAGTACTGTAACAGTTTAAACGCCAACTTTGTTCACAAAATCAGGATGCAGTTAAAAGAAATGTGTTGGATACATACCTAGGGATTTTGAAAGGAAGATACTGCCGACATAAGGTAATGCTGATTTCCCGGACACTCCGGGTATATCTTCTAGCGGCCTTACTTCCGGGTGTTTGCTTGTCTGTATGGGCGCGGGATTTGATGAATACAAGCTTGTCGAGAATACATTCGGTAATCTAAGAAATAAGAAATTAATAATGAAGTTATCTTCGCTAACCAGGAGTTTCTGATCCGCATCGTTCCTCATGAACCCTTGGCATATCGTGTTATTTTCCTGGATTTTGATTTGGTTTACATGTACTAAAACCGACCAATCAAACAAGAGACCCATGGGATTATCGGTCACCTGAGTAACTGCAGTGTTTCTTTTGCAATATACATGTATATTAATGTGTAATTATAATTAGAGGGATTTTAAAATCATTTTTAATATTCCGGGATTGTTTAATCTAATAAAACTTTCTGAATTCTAAAACAAATCATTAAAAAAATTGTAGCATAACATACAGTGACATAATTGAACAAATTCTAAGTACAAAAAAATATTAGGTGGAAGTTACAGCACCCTAGCTATATAATCATTACAGCCCTGCCCTAATACCAGGACATCTGACCTAGGGGCCATGACATTCTCAATTTTAGATGAAGCACTCTTCCTCATCATAACTTTGTACATCTGCTTTATATTCAGGAGCAAATATTTTCAAAGAACTAATGCATTTTCAATTTTAAATCATTAAAGCCCCACCCTAACACAAGAACCCCCGACCAAGTCGTCTTGAAATTCACAATTTTAAAAGAGGTATTCTTCCTCATCATAACAATGTACTTAGTTTATGGGCTTAATACCAAGGAGCAGAGGAGAAGAATTTTATTAAAAAAATAAATGCATTTTCACAATACAATTATTATAGCCCCACCCAAGCGCCAAACCCCATGACCCTGGGGCCATGAATTTTACATTTTTAGTAGAGATCAATGCTTATTACAATCATGCAAGTAAAGAAGAAGATTTTTAAAAGATTGCATTAATTTTGATGGTTTAAGCCCCACCCCTCAGACCCCAGAGGGGAAGGGGCCTCGAATTAAACAATTTTACCCCCCCCCCATTCACCCATAAATTCTCTATGTAAAGTTTGGTTAAAATTGGCTCAGTAGAAGCTAAAAATATTCAATAGTTTACGACCGACGAACGACAAAAGATAGCACTAGGTCGCCTGAGTGACTTGGGTGATCAACAATGCATATCTGAAATAATCGACAATGTTTTAGTACTTTTTGGTTGCGAGTGTCTCTAACACGAATCGCTCAAAACCCTTATTTTTCTAGTCTTTCTATTCAAGTCTTTATGATACCGAACAATTGCACTTTTGATTGTGAATAATTATTAGATATACCCTTATATATTGAAGATTTACCCATTACCCAGTCTTACACCCTCCAAATGAATTCGATCTTTATGTAACATTTCACATTAATCCTATTTATTAAATAAACTGTGCAATAAAACCCTTTTTTTCAATTTGTCAATCCCAGTGTCTATAGAAGTTGCTATTAATGCACCTGTGACGATGAAGTAGCGCATCTTTCCTCATTTAGCTGATTAATAAATAGGCTGGGAGATCACATGACGACAAATATATGCCAAGGATTCGTGAGAAGTGGTAAGAATGTGTGACATTTTGCCTTGACTGTGAAATACAGGTGAAAAAATGTAAGAATGTTGCAAGGCCAAATGGGAATTTCTTAAAAAAACTACAATAAAATCAAAACTTGTAAATTGGTATATATGTTTTGATGATAATTAGGTAATTACACTTTTCCAGATAAAAAAAAATGGGATTGGAAAAATGAAGAAAATGAATGTAACATTTCACATGTGAAGATGAATAATAAAGATGATAGAATAATTACATGTATAAGACTCGTTTTAAAATTTTCAGACATTCTATATTAGAATAATTAACCAGATGTTATCGAATGTAAAATTATTTAAAAATACAATGATTTATCGGGGATCATAAACCCTTTGCTGGCGAAGGTGTAATGCAGTAAATTCATGCAACATTCAGTAATCTAAGAAATAAGTAAAAAATGAAGTTACATGTAATCATGTAAAAAGAAAAAAAAAAGCCTGCACATCTGTTCATAGTATTAATACAAGAACTTTACATTCAACTGAACAATGTAACCGCGATACTGTACAAGGAATTTTAAGTGTTCTCATGTGACTCTTGCTATATGTTTCTGTCAGATTGAGATAGTAATGTCAAAAAATATTTCTCCATGGCAACATTTCATTTTCGCGGTTGAGAAAAAACAATTTAAATTTATAGATTTCATTTGGAAACATTTCAAGACATTAAAAAATGAACGTTTTCTGATACACGGATGACTAATTACATGTAGTATGCTACATGACATTGTATAGAATAGTATTAGAGGCGTCTCAAAATTTTCAAATTGAATAACCTCACAAATACAATTTGTATACGTTAGAAGCCATTTGGACTATGCGATATCTAGTTAGTATCTCTATCAACTATGCCATAATATGTTTTAACTGAAAATTTAATAAAACATTGCAAAAAATCTTTTAGAATGCAGTTAATCACTACAAGATATATAAATAATTATATATATAATTATAATTTCATTTTGCTGTGTATCACATCGCTTGCGGCACCTGCAAATTGTGTGGTATACTCTACACTAAATAAATAAAACAGTCATAAATTTAGGTTTAAAGTTTTTTTTATTGAAACAGTTGTTGGATATACGGAAGCACTCTTTAAATAGAACGCAAAGGTGAACTTTGAGAACATACCTAGGAAGAAAGAATTATTGTTCGCTATTAATTTATACATATATCATGGTCAAATTCTGTTTCAGCTCAAAGTATGCTTTCGTTTCTTATACTCTGTCCCGAGTTTTTGCTTCCACCACTTTTTGCTTGATATTTCGATAATAATAAATACCTTTGTACTCGTACTACGTTCATCCACTAATATAAAAAAAATGTCCAGATTATCTGTTTTAAAACGCCCCCTCTACCTCTTCAGGTTTCAATACACATCCCAAAATAGAAAGTCTACGGGGATTTTGCATTGCATCAGCCATTAATAAGCCCGGGTGATGATGTTGAAAAATTACGCGAGGTGTCCCAAGTACTTCCGAAAGAGAAAAGATGTAAACATTTCCAATTATAAATCTCCGTATGAAATTCTTTTTCGCTCCTGTTAACTTTTATGAGTGAAAAGGGATAATTTGTTAATGAAGATATCGTGGATATTCTCCATTTCATCAATTTCAGCTCTACTTCTTTCACAGGTATGTGTATTTTTATTAAAGATCATCAAAACGCGATGGAAGCAATAACTTGGGACAGACTATAGTATGTACACATGCTGTCTATTGCACTGTGTCATCTTTCCTAATTTATAGATTTATTTTGTCATCAATTGTTGGAATAAAAAAAATTGTCAGCCACATAGCCTGTTACACCGTAAAATACCGAGAGATAAATAATAATTCGTATAACAAACGTTTCTTTCTTATCTCACAAGTTTATTTTTTTGTGCTGAGCAGAAACTTTTTTTTAAGATTTTGCCCCACTGAGTCTCCGTACTTATATTTAAAATATAAGGAGAAACAGAAAACTCTTTTGGGGTATACTCTTAAAGATTACTGTGTCCAATTAATTACATGATTTAATGTGTTAATGTCTTATTCATTACTTCGACATTGCGATGCATGCTGTTCAAAATGAAGAAGACATGAACAGCGGCTGTACACATTAATTGTGTACACACGTTTACTGTTAAAAAAATGGTACATCATTATTTGAGGAAATATATAAACGATGAATCTATAAAACGGAATGTGTGAAAATAAGGTACCATACCTAAAAGGAAACCGTAATCTCCACGCGAAGCACTTTGTTGTCGACAACATTATACGCCTTCATAGACTCATGTCTGTGTGAATATATAGATATACATCCTTAAAAAACTACGGCACTGCATTTTGGTCATACATGTACGTAAAAACGCCAAATTGATTGAATTGCATTGATCCCAATTTGATCCGTATGCATTTACAAAAGTGTAAAGTAATAGTAATTCATTTTTTGATAACATTTCATTTAATGTTTAAAAGTATGTCCCAAGTTATTGTTTCCGTCATATTTAGGCGATTTTTTTTTTTAAATACAAATAGTCATACATGTGAATGAAGTGTAGTTGAATCGAATTTATAAAATGGAAACACAGTTCAAGATTTATTCATTGACAGATAATTTTTCACTCGGAAGAACTTACAAAAACGGAAACATTTCTCTTAAGGAGTTTTATAATGGGAGAATCTGACATCTTTAACTATACATCCCGGGTCACTCGGGATTATCTCGGGATATACCTCAAACACGTTTTCACGTTAAGTGTTTCTTCATGTCCATTGCATTACAAGTTGTACAGTCACTATGGTAACTTTGGCATGAAACATTTGAAGCTTCTTGTGTGATAAGTTCTTATTGATAATTAAAATAAACTTAGTTTTACTCACTTTTAATTGGACAAAAAAAATTAGAAATGTGTGTAAATATACAAGCAATAAAACGCCTTTTCTATGCTTCATTCGGGCTATGAACGTACATTTAGCTAGAATGGCAGAATTAAAAAAAATAAAACGCGAGTTTTCTCCAGTCGACCAAACAAATACACCTCCAAATAGTGATATTCTTATATTTGCTGATTATGTACTTATTGATTAAATAAAATGTTTCCGATCGCTTTGCTAATGCTAAATAAAATGTTTTTCGATCGATATATAGCAAGTTAGAAATTAAAATACACTTCTTATAACTACAGCTTCAATCCAAGGTTTTCTCAAACGTCCGCGTAAATTTGTACCCGCTCATTTCAAATGTTTTGACTGTACGTAACAGGTGAAATTGACGTCCATGTAAGCTGTATATTTCCAATCTTGCCAGTTAATATTTCGCGGTCTTATATGGAGTGTCCCCATGTGCTGTCATTACACGTGATGGTCAGAAACTCTTTTGCCTTTTTAAAACTCAATCCTTTTATTGATGATTTCTTCCATATTTAATGTTCTGATAACTTAAATTTTGGCACCTTAAAATATGTATTGCGTTCCATTTTGATGTAAAAATTTTGCTAACGCTAGCTCTTATGGTATTCACAATTATGCAACGCTGAAGCCTTTCAAATTTTGCCTGGCGTCCACGGCGTAGTATAATATTATTTGGCGCACGAGGAAAGTAAAATCAAAGAAAATGAATGTAAAGACTGTCAGACTCAAACCACACAGCATCATGATCAAAAGCCTGACAAGATAAACTGACTTCGTCAAAATAAATGTGCAATATTATAATCACCTCGCACTCACACGACACACGTTTTAAATGTACTGATTTTTCCAACTCTGTTTTCTGTTTATTGGTACTAGACAACCATCGTTTTCGGAGGACACTCAGTATCGAGAAGACAACCAAACGTGTACCATATGTGTACAAAAGCTCCACTGCATTGTGAATGAAAATATTTTCTCCTGTTATTTTTTTTAGGATAAAATGAGAACATTTCAAAGATATAACTCTTTAAAGAAAATGCACACACCACGCCATTTTTTAGATTTGTTGTGTCTCGATGTTCTGGGAAAATATGTTTTTCATTGTTCGTGACGTTGACAAGTTTAAAGTGCTTTAGATATTCAATTTACTCTTTAGTATCTAATATCTAATACATTAGGTTGCACAGCAACGAATAATTCTGTCAGAAGACACCGCTCGTAAATAGGCACTGTCCGCCATATTTCTCTTTCATCACTGCTGTTCCTACTACCCATATAAAGCGCAGACCTTTAAACAGTTCAAAGTACTTTGTTGTAGAGGTCTCATCCGTGTGGAAGTACTCTTGCATCGCCGTGTTATTCGGTTACAATGAAATTATCAAATTTTACGGACTTTTTTCAAGCAAGGAGAATACTAACATCAAATGAGTTGGTCAATGCACTATTTACAAAACAATATATGCACATAAAATAAGAAATAAATGCAGAAAATCCAAAGACCATGTCGGGAATGCTACACGTCGGTCACGAGTTCCAGGTGTGCAATCGGGTATAACGAAATCGAAAGGTTTATATACCAGGTGACGGTGCCTATTTACGAGCGGTGTTCAGCTTTAAGGAATACCTTTCGGACACTAAAAAGACGAAAGCTACAAAGAAAATTGAATGAAAATACACCATGACATCTAAAAGCTGTTGAAATATGGGAAAGGAAGAAAATTAACTGACTTAAATGAATATTATTTCTCTAATCAAAACACTGGGTGAAATAGATAATGTACATTGAATAAGATTACACGTGTTATGTTCAGAGACTTTATAATGCATAATCTGATATGGGACAAATCAGAAAGAATCAAACGAAATACGCTTATAGATCAGGGAAAGTATGTATTAGACGACGGTTTACCAATTATTAAACTTGGAAGCAAACTTCACGTCCTGAAAGCAGCGGGGATTCCGGGAAAGTAATTTTTATGAAGATAATCTGAACGCTAAATATGTATAATTACAGATTTCTAATTCAAATATTGGTGCAATATAGGTAGAATAGAAAACCTACTTTTTACTACTTATTTTTCAACAAAAGTTTATATCAATTGACTTATGCAGGATGCAACTTCGAAAGATTATCTTCTATCGACATCAAAAATACTTGAATCTGAGAAGGAATTGGAAAACTTGGTCTCTTGATTGAGTAATTTAATGGGAAAACAATGATAAAAATTGTAACCAAGGGTCATCCATATCTGGACAAGAGAAACTAACATGTTCTTATCTGTTGTTCAAACCAAATCGTGTCTAGTAAACTTATTTTTGCCCCGTAAAACAAGTACCACAAGTGATAAAAAAAAAACTTTCTCTGACGACATCCCCTATAATAATTACAATAAACATATTTAGGTTAATATTTCATATTTCATTTCCATGCGTCAAAAAATACACACATCAACATCAAACTTTGTCAAAAATGAATTAGCAAAGAAAACACTGATCAATTGTTGTTGCCATTGTATTTCATATTTTCTTTTTTAAGTATTTGTCAATTTGAAGGAAATTCATAACAGCTGTTAGAATTCCAATTTTCATTCCAGTGCCTACTAACGTTAGCGTTGAACGTGTAGAATTTTTGCCTTTTGCTCGACTGTAGTACAGTAAAAATCGTTTAGTACGAACACGGATATAGCGAATTCTCGGATATAGCGAAGTCTTTTTGAGTCCCCGGTAAAATTCTTAACAAATCTTTGCAAATTTTTACGGCTATAACGAATTTGGATATAACGAATTTACGGATATAGCGAACTGATTTTGAGTCCCGTAGAGGTGAATTATAGCGAAATTTTACAACGAATGTCTTTACTGTTTAAAAAAGTTTGCACTACCCTTCAATATAATAGTTTGAATGAATTTATTTTCAAATAATGTTTTCGATTTAGAATTCAATTATCAAAGCAATATATGTTTATTCTATGTCATTAATTAGCAAAAATTATAGTCTGGTCTAAGAATAAATGTATATAGTTAATTCGCTGGAGTTTTTATTACGAATTCGTTATACGGATATAGCGAATTACGGATATAACGAAGTAAATCCATCGGTCCCTAGGACTTCGCTATAACCGAGTTTTACTGTAGCCTTCTTTGTCTCCTGATTAAATGTTAAGTTTTGTGGTTGCTTGTCAAATTGTTCAATCAGTACTCCTCAGATAGGATATGAAGATTCCACACATATTTACATTCATGCTCAAATATAAAAATACTTAGAAATTGTCACAAATCAGTATCTACCGGTATTATATTTTTTCTTTACATATTAGTATCCTGTAGGGACCCTCTTAAACGTTCCTGTGTAATTAGTTTTATACCTGTAGTGTACATCTCTGGACACGGTGTCAGCTACAGTGCGTATTGGTCAGTTCTTTTTTATTGTTTGATTACATTATTTAAACAGCTGCATTGGAGACCTGGTAGACAGTGGCCACGTTTTCTACATGACAGGTATGAGCAGCTAAGGTTTTGAGTAACCCTTTCTCCTATTAGGGGTAAGTTAAACTATTTTATACTTTTGTAATTTAACTATGGCTCAGTCGTTTTACATTACTGTGGAGTTAATATTAGGTATTTTTTTGTTACTTTTGATATACTGGTTTTACGAGGTAGAACTGTTAAACATAGGTGCTTGCTCGCGCGTGTTCCTGTGTGGTCACGTGTCGAGTGTGTGTGTGTGCTTTATATTGGGATATAAATGCATGATATACTTGTATTTTTGCCGTGTATTACGGTTCACTTGTATATTTTCCGTCTAGTACGGAGTATTTTGTATATTGTTTTGACGTGGTTTTTCTTTGTTAAGTAGTGTGATACTCTTAACGTTATGCAGTGTTCGTATTCGCTGTGGTTTCGTGCTGTTGTATGGCGTCCCGTTGTTGCTATAATGTTATACTAGTATTTAAGTCCGTGTACCTGTGGAGAAAATTAGTATTGACCTGCGTGTCAGTGAAATTAAACCCGCCCACGCCAACCGGCTGTTACAAGCGTTTGATGTTTTGTCTAAAGACAATGAGTGTAACTATACTTAACGGGTTTCAGCTAGCCGGAATATCGGAGGCACTTGGGTGTTAACGTGACATAATTACCGTAAGCAGATCTATGTACAGCAAGATACTATACATGTAGTAATAACGGTAAAACTATTATCCTGCATTTTAAAACTTGTTTATATTTTAACGAACGTTTACATATCGATGTTCTGAGATGATCAATGTAGACCAATATCAATGGTGATCGTGATCTCATGTACGATGTAAATACGTTTGTGTATCAATAAAAAAGAAACATTACAACTCTGTATTATTGAATACTTGGGTTAAAAATTCGTCATGGATTTAATTTCGTTGATTTATATTGCCAACGAAAATAACGAAATTAAATCCTCGACGAATATTTCTGCTTCTACAGTATTTAAGTCCGTGTGACCTAGTCTATGTTTATGTAAGGTATCATTAATAATGTAACTCAAAATATGTTTATTTGTTTAATTTAATAAGGTCCCTATGCAGTTTCTGGCAGTCCATCGCCGTGGTTATACCTGCCCGTCACTGTCTCACGACATGCCATATCTACCCATATCATCCGTCTACTCACTGGATGGCATCTACTACTATTCTACATGCCCATGATGGAGACTTGGGACACCAGAAAACTTAAACATTTTATTGTTCATGTTATTTTAAAATTATGTATATTTGTTTGGTTTTATTTTATATAAAAATTGCAAATAGAAATCGAATCTTGTTGTGTTTGACTGAACAGTCACGACGGCTATCGTGACAGAAATAAAGAGGTTTTCTTAGATTAATTGTGTTTCGATGCGACTTTACTTTGACATACTGTGGTTTCATCAATATTCGTTGAATACAAATTTTCGTTGATTTCGTTGTTAAGTTGATCCACGAAATTTAATGTTTATGGAAGCTCAATTTCAACTAATATTTTATATTGTTAGGATCATTAGCCACGAATTTACGTATCCTTGAAACTGTGGTTTTCAGAAAATCAACGAAAATTGATACCCACGAAAATTATTGAAACCACAGTACCTTATCCATGTTGTCTTTGGTTCGAGTCTTCCACCTTATACTGTCGCCTAAATGTGTATTAGACATTTAAACTAGCTTAGTGATTACTAACTTTGCTTGCTTTTTTGAATACATGTATAGACTATTATTTTCTAAATATTCAAATTTGATAAAATTGACAACATATTGGTTCTTTAGTTACATGTTAATAAAAGAAATTACACACAAAAGGTTGTTTATATATATATATATATATATATATATATATATATATATATATATATATATATATATATATATATATATATATATATATATATATATATATATATATATATATATAAAATATATATATAATTTTTATCCAAAATATTAGCTTTAAAATCTCAAATGTCATCATATTTGCCATAGATTCTATTTTTCAGGAAAAAAATGTTAGAAAATATCTTAAGTTGAAAATATAAAATTTCCCTATGCCTTTGTACTATTATTTTTTCGCTTCAAAAAGATATAAATGGTTTAAAACTGGCTGCGATCATCAAGATACATAGAATCATACATTTCAAATGATCATGAAAAAGAACACAAAACAAATGAAAAACATTTCATTTCATTATATAAACCAAAATTGAATGCATTATAATTATGAATGTTTGAATATATTTAATGTTTTTCATGCACAATTATAGAATATTTATATATATTTTATGTTTTTCAAGTAGCCTACTGTTACATAATGCTTATGCTATGACGTCATAATGAACTCTGAAAAACGCAACATAGGGCGCTTTCCATTAATGTTGCTTCGCCGGCGACGTGATCGGGAAACGGTGACGTTAATGGAACGGTTGGCAACGTCACAATGCTCCAACGAGGAATATTGCAGCTTAAAACTGATTCTTATCTCAAAATTTGGTCAAGACATTTTGGCTATTTGCATTTTTAATGTTCTTCGATAAGGTAGGACATACTTTTGTTACAGAAATCCAGTTTTGAAAAATATGGTAACCTAGAAGCCATATTGTTTCCTAATCGGCAATGATAAAATGCGTCGCCGCAATCGCTCGCCGGCGACGCGTGTTCCAGCATTAGGCAACGAAGGCAACACCGGCAAATCTGCGATGCCGCTTAACGAGGCCGGGTCTAATTTGTTCTGCCCTAGATTTTTAAATGAAATTTTTTACATGAATTTCTACTAATATAATTATTATTTTTAGATAAAAAAGAAGAAGATATTTACCACACTGTTTCTGTTTCAGGGGTCCAATCAAAGTTGTTTTTTGTATGCCCAATTTCCCAGTTTGTCAGATAATGGCTATTTTTTATTTGACAAAGACGGAAATGGTGATATTTATAGTATTAATAAAACATTCAGACATATTTAAGTAATAAATAAATATACATTATCACATATTAAGGGTCATTATTATAAAATGCATGGTTACTGTCTTGAATTATGAAAATGGTCGTGTAAAGATGACCTTTTATCAATACAGGTTCTGTCAGGCTCTGACAAGTGTGAGGAAAAGGAGGTGTTTTAATCAGACTGATGGACAATCCTTTCGCGACACGAAGTTGCGACGGAAGACCTACTCGTTGCTTTGCAACGAGCTCGTTTTTTTTTTTTTTTTTTTTTTTTGGTTTTAGAACTCTGCTTCTTACAGGAACTTCTAGCTTTACTTTCTACATTAATGGATGACACACTAATTGCCTAGATATTTGTTATTGTTTTGTTTCATTTTTTTCAAATACACAATTGTCACTTTTGAAGTTATTGTTGATATTTTTTCTTCTTATTATCATTTCTTTTATTATTATTATTAAATAAAAGCAATATAAAACTGAAATTTATATATAATTTTAAGTAAACAAATGCGTTGTGTGGAAAGAGATTGGGTTAATATTCGTTAAGACAATCTATAGTGAATGTTTTTTTCAAATTTTAAAAACATATTACTGAATTTTTTATTCGATATCTTATTAAAAGAAAAAAAGTATAATAAAACATTTTACATGTAATATCAATCCGTGTTGTTAAGCCGGCTATTGTTGGGATTTCCATCATTGTAGTACATGTTCTGTGGGATCTTTTGTGTCGGAGTCCAAATACAGCTTAACTGAAACGGAGCAACTGCAGGTGTCTCCAATTGTCAAAATCTTTCCCATAGCTTGGCGATTCACACGAAAATAAAACATAGAAGTCTGAGCCATTATAGTTTCTCGATGATTTAGCCATGTCTGACTAATGTGACGTCATGCTATGGTTTCCCTGAATATCCGAAGTCAAACTTGAGTTATTGTTTTTTTTTAAACAGGTGAATATGCGACGTTTTATTAGCCATGAACTTCGGTATGCGTGCAATTTCTTTTTATTATGTTTTCGACATGAAGAAACGATGGATAAGTTCTTTAATACATGTTTATCTATAAGACGAATATAAGGAAGAAAAATTGAATGAATTTTGTATGACCTAAAAAATACGAAATAATAAGTACGAATAAACAAAAATTCAAACGATTTCAAGAACAAGGTAACAAAAAAAAAATCCCAAACACCGAATAAGTTAAAATGCAACTTAACACTTTTTTATTTGTTTCTGGTACGAGTTAAGTTAAATTGCACTTTTGACTAACTTTTCAACAAAGACCGTGGAATAAAAATTCCCGGAAAAAATCGATTTTTAAAACTTCAATATCTTAATAATGCGTTGGTCGTTTGTTTAAAACACTGCTCTTATTTTTTATTCTGATGAAACTATTTTAAAAAAATCAAAACTACTTCCGGTTTTGAACAAAACTATTTAATAAAATCTAAACACTCCAGTACAGTTTATTGATACATCTATTATAAGAAGAAATTACAGGACAGGATCTTTGATAATTCGGGATAAAATCACTTTTGAATATAAAAATGGATGCAAAATTTGAACGAACATTTGGTAATCGCTGAAACTTTAACGATGTTGCGGCAATTACGGAAATGTTAACTGTTCTAAAGATATCTGAAGAATTTTCAATTCGGGGCTGCCCCTAAAAATCCTTCCAGAGTTTTTCATAAAACGTGTTCAAATTTTCCTAAAAACTTTGGTGCTACATGTAATATTTGAGCTTTTCGAGCTGCGGCGTCTCGCACATTTTGCAAATGTCAATCAAAGAGGATCCTTGAATGTTTCAAGTTTCAATCTCCATTAGTTTTACAAAAGTTACATGGTCCAAAAACTATTTAAAATTGGCGATTTTTTTTAAAATTTAAAACCAGAAGTGAAATCATCCACTTACAATTATACTAACGCAAGTAATTTTGATGTATTATCAATCCTGTAAATTTGGTGAAAATCGCCCAAGCAGTCTCTGAGATTTAACGCTCGAAAATGTTGGAGAAAAAGTGTTATTAAATAAAGATGAGAAGAAGTTGTTTGATAGCAAGAGGGTCTTCCGTTAGAACAGAAGATATTAATAATGAAGAATTTCCATCAGAATTAGTTCAAGGTCTTCCGTTTTAAACGGAGGACTTTAAAAATGTATTTCACGTTGATATTAGATAATCGCAAAATCATCCATTTTGTTAAGAACAGTGCGACATTTAAGTCCGGACATGACAAAGTCCGGGCTTTTAGCTACCATTTCCATTAGACATAGCTTACTTTTGTTTATATATCTTGGTGGGACATTTTCCTTTGATCCTATCATGTCAGCATGAATGTACACATTGCTCTAGTTTTCTTGTAATTGTCTCTCAAATATCAAAATCCCATGGGATTTTGGTGGGATTTTTCATCCCATCTCAAACCCCACTAAAATCCCATGGGAGAAAAAAATCTTTGTGGGATATAAACTCCCGTGGGATTTTTTCTCCCATCATTGGTGTTTATAGGATAAATAATCCTCTAAAAGGCTTTTATAGGATTTAAAATCCTATGAATCACCATGTTGGGATATTTTATCCCAGAGGATAAAAAGTCCTCTAAATATATCATCTTGATTGATTGTATGTTGGGGTTAACTAAACACTTATGATTCAATTGTCTGATCATATAGTCTAGTAAAAGCAATATTCAAACAACCAATGTATTAATTTATTAGATAATGTCATTATATCCATCTAATGAATTACACGTGCTAAATTATATGTACCATCAATAACATATTCTTCTTGAAATGACTTAATAGAGCTTATAACAATAAGATCTAACAAATTCTGAGAAAATAAATACCAAGAATTACCAATTCTATTGAATATTAATAAAAGTATTTCTGTTTATGTAAACCCACAAACTCTTATGATTCAATTGTCTGATCATATAGTCTAGTAAAAGCAATACTAGTATTCAAAAAAACCAATGTATTAATTTATTAGATAATGTCATTATATCCATCTAATGAATTACATGTGCTAAATTATATGTACTATCGATAACATATTCTTCTTAAAATGACTTAATAGAGCTTATAACAATAAGATTTAACAAATTCTGAGAAAATAAATACCAAAAATTACCAATTCTATTGAATATTAATGAAAATATTTCTGTTTATGTAAACCCATAAACTCTTACTTTTCACTGCTGCAAGGAGACTCATTTTTGTTTAAAATTTTGAATGATTGATATGATTTGATTTGATACTGTACATCAGGTGAACCGGCATGACCCAAGAAACAAGAAAATATATGATTAATGGGCGGGGATCTCGACTATTTTCAAGATATTTGGGCACTTCCTGTTCAAAGGGGGGGGGGGGGGGGAGGGGGGTCATGACCACCCTTGGGGCCCATGACCTATATAATATTTGATGCTCCTTGACACAAGGAACAAGAATATATTTAGTTTAGGGGTTCTCAACCATTTTTGAGATATTTGGGCACTTCCTGTTCAATGGGGGTCAGGAAAACCCCCAGGGCCCATAACCTACATACCATTTGATGCCCCTTAACACAAATGACAAGAATATAAGTAGTCTGGGGTTGGGGATCTCACAGGAATTTAATGAGATATTTGAATTAGGGCACTTCCTGTGTCAGGGGTAGACGGAACCACCCCCATATGGCCATAACCTACCGGTATATACCATATGATGCCCCATTACACAAGGAACAAGAATATTTATGGTTTAAGGGTGAGGAGTCACGGTTTTTCAAATATTAAGTAATTTCCCATTAACCTGGGGGTTGGGGAATATATATAGTCCCCAGAGATCATATCTATAATGTACCATGTATTGACCATAATTAACACTCAATATATTTAGCATTTGAAAAATCCATGTCAATATCTTTAACGGTTTTCAAGTTATAACCATTTACAATATAGTGTATAATTTTTCCCTAAGGATTCAATGTTAGACCCCACCCCTATTTGACCCCCCAAAACTATGGTTGCCCAACCCCAATTTAAAAACAATAAATTCAAAATTTAAAACAGGGTATGCGGGCCTATTATATCCTTGAGTTGTGTACAACTCTGTTCAACCATCTCTGAGAAACGCGATGGACAAGTTCAAAGGCAAGAAAGAAGAAAAAGAAGAAACCGCTTTCAAAAACAATGTCTCCAAACTTCTTTTGGGAGACTTAATTACAAAAGGTACAATGTAAACAATTATTTTTATATGCATACAGAAGGAGAGTTCATAAATAGTCCCTCTTCGGTTACATGTGTAGAATGGCCACCACTTGAGTAAAATTTGGCCTACCCAGAAAGTTGGAATTTCCTATCCTGATGACAATTTATAGGCTTAAGTTAATTACTGAGATAAGCGATAAAAACAGTTTTTATCAATTTAATCATTAAATTTATAAATCTGCAGTGAAGTTGCTCTCTGGTTTTATGAAATAACATTAAGAAACCTGACTAATTATAAATACCCATTTTTTTTTTATAAGAATATGTCTCTTTCAAATGTAGTAATTACATGTAAACAAATGTAGTTATCATAGTATCAACCTTAAAAACCCAAGTGTATGTATCCTGTGCAAAAGTGATATTTAAGATGTTTTTACATTAGTTAAAAAATCATCTCTCTTCTTTTATTACGCATATACATGTATGATATGTAAAGGTACACTTGACCTTCAAATAACATCTAGCTACTATATTTATGGTACTTCTATTGAATCGAACAAGAATCAACATATTTTTACCCTTTTATTGTATATATGCGTCAAAAATGTAGAAATACATATAAAAATTGAACATTTTTCATGAAATTCTTATCCATCTCCAGCTACCCTGGTGTGTTTGAATTTTATTCTAAATTAAAGGTAGGAATATCATACTTGCAGGTCCTACTGTTTTAGCATGCATATGGTTTATCAAAAGGAGACTAGAAACCAGAATAGATAAGATATTCACTAAATATGATTGTTAAACTTCCATTTTCATGAAAAAAAAAAAACACATGCAGGATGGCATGTCTAGTTGTGAATAAAAATGCTACAAATCATCCATTTACCAAAAAAAGAGCAATTTCTGAGCATCAGTGATGATTATTTCAAATATGTGTAAGAAATGACCCTAGAAAATTGCCACAAATTTCATAATATTAGGTAAAATATTTCAAACTATAAATGCTTTTTATGACAATCAAAATAGGGGGAGTGTAATACATGTAAGAGTATTTCTAAGTGATTTGATGCTTTTATCATGGTAATATTATGTAGATGTATGTAGTACTGAATAAGGTTTCTTATTCAAGGAGGTTGAACAACAATTGATGTCTAAAAGATTAAGTTAATATGTTTTACTAAAGGAGAGTCCCATGAATCTGTGTTAAATAGAGGAGTGGGGAAATGGTAAGTTCACTTAAATGGCTATATTTTTCTTAGACCTCAATGGAATTGGCAATATGATGCATATTTTTTCTCAGAATTGCATAAGCTTTCTAATTTCATCTTTTCATAGAATTTTAGTGTAAGTTAAAGAGAGCAAGTCACACAGTTTTTGGATAATAATGAGAGTAATCTCCCTTCACACACGAATGACCCGAGACGATGTCACCGGTAAACTAACGAAGCTACTGCTCCAGACTCGTGTGTGTCTGGGGTATGTATACACATGGTACACGAGTCTGGAGAACAAAGAGGAGGTTTCGCAACTCTAGACTGGTAAATTGATTTGTGTATAATTAGCTACTCAATTATTATCAGCTAAAACATAAATTAAATTAGACTGTGTAAAATAAGCATTCATTAGCTAATACACGGGTATAGTCCGTCAATCAGTGGTTAAAGAATCATGCATGAGACTATCAAAAAGAAACTAATGTTCAAAATATGCCTTAATTGTTACTTATCTTATCATTTAAAAAATGACAAAACTCACAATTCAGCAATTTAAACCTTGTTTAAAAAATGCAATCAAGTAATAATGAAGTAATAATTTCGGAAGTAATTACGTCCCTGGTCTTAATTTCTTGTCCAATAAAGAACACCTTTCTTCCGAGCGCTATAGTCAGCAATTTAACTCCAAATAGCTTAAATTAAATTGTTATACTAACACCGAATCATTATTAAAACTGAAAGAAACTTTAACATATCTTGACAAAGGATGTAAATAAGTGTAAAATAAAATTCGATTATCGTATTTTCAAAGAAGTTACGAGACAAACTTCATCATGCGGCCATCCTGGACTTAAATTTCGCCTTGATCCATTAATAATCCCTCGATTGTTTGTTAAAATGTGCATGCTATTTTGATTGTTAATAGTCCGAAATCAATATTAAAATGAATAATCGGGCAATATTGATGTAATATCGGGCAGGTAGCATCGTTTTTGATTGCCCCCCCCCCCCCCCCCCCCAATTCAAAAAGGATGCTACCTGCCTGAAATTACATCTCAGATTCATCCAAAAAATCTTGACAAGCAAGCAAAAAAATAAGAAATAAAGGGGAAATTGAAATCTTAAATATCCTTATTCGTGGGGGGGGGGGGGGGGGGGAGCTGGCGTGGTATATATCTGTAACTTCGATTTCACTCTTAATTTCCTTAATTAAGGTAGTCCTATACTCGGCACTAAATGGGCTCAATCATTAAAAGCTTAGCTTTAAATGATAAATATACATTCTAGCAATACATATATAAAAGAAAATATGCATGTTTACATGCTAGTTTGTTTGTTATCACCTCTCAGACGGGTGTACCCCCTTGCAAAAATTATTGACAATTCTGAAATTTGCCAGACGTCCGTTTTTCCTAAAAATAATTACCAATTTTGGGAAAATTTGAACTGAACATACAAAATAGAGTATACATATTAATTTAAGCCATATCTCATCAATAATTTTGCGCAAATTTTTGTAAGTAAGTACCCTTTATGGACCTGATGTATCAAAATAGAATACAAAAAATGCTATGCTAGTATCGCGTTTGGTAATATTTTTACTATTTAATGGACTCAAACTTAAATTCATGGTGTTTATTCTATAGATTGACATCTTAGAAAAAAGATTTGGTAAAATAAATTATATGTTGACAGATTACTTTTCACGCCATAAGCTCTAAACCAAGTTGACCCTGACGAAAAAATCCGTAAAAATCACATTTTGCTACAGTTTTCTGCCTAGATTTGTCAACAATGTTAGATATCATTTAAACATTAATTAATTGACGATTGATTAAATTCGAAATAGCTTCTGTCTCTAAGTTTAAACCGGTTTAGTACAAGAACAAAAAATTCGGGGAGGGGGGGGGGGCATCAAAACAAAGAAGATAAAAGCATACATGTACCTGAGATCCTGGTTAATCAGAAACTTCGTTTTTCATTTTACTTTTACAGAATCGAGTTTCTCAACATTAATCATTTCTATCTCTCATAGAATACATATATTACCGTTCTAATTGCTTATTATTGCCATTGTTTACAACAGCGATGTAGAGCAAAATCAATACCGGGTATCTAAAACGCTTTGTAAAAGTCGAACCAATATTGTAAAATCCGTATCATGACGTATTGCGATACTCGGACTACTTTAATACTTACATACTCCCCCAAAAAGTGGGGGGGGGGGGGGGGGAGGCTCCATGATAATTCAATTTTTTATATGTAAACATGGTAAATGCAAGCTCCCCCCCCCCCCCCGATGCTACGTGCCTGAATTTTATGTCTCATACGAGGAAAAGACCCCCCCCCCCCCCCCCACGTTACCTTTTACAAAAAAATATTTCAAAAAATATTTCTTATAACAACAGTGCCTTGATTGATTGTCAATTTGCTACATAGGATACACATGTGATGCAAAATGTGTCACACATTTGACTAAATTCATGAAGCAAACGTTAACAAGTTTCCAAATTCGGCATTTTTGTTCAATAAAATATGGGTTTAAACTCAAACAACAGTATATTTAGTCATTCAGGGTCGATAAAAAAAATGTTCATATATAGAAAATGCAATGCAAGAAAACAAACAGTTTTCATACGATATTCTTGTTTCTCATATTATAGTAGTTGACCCAGTGACGCCACAGTTCATCCCGCGCCAAATCGGCTTGATTAAAAATCGTTCTGAAGGTGTGAAATCGGGTTTCCCCCAAATATCTCGAAAAGTACTCATGCGACCGCAGTTAAATTTTCAGGATGTTTTCACATATAGATCTCCATCATATCAAAAATTGACCGCACTTTACATGTAGGTAGTCTAGATACCGTTTGTCCCTGGTGTACTTTAAAGCAGTACTTAAGCAAGCAAATAATGAGGAGAGAGAGAGAGAGAGAGAGAGAGAGAGAGAGAGAGAGAGAGAGAGAGAGAGAGAGAGAGAGAGAGAGAGAGAGAGAGAGAGATTTCAAAAAATAAAATGAAACATTTGGTAAATGGTTAATGGTTAATTCATATATAATTTCTTTTATAGGGAAATAATATTGTAACCCGTTAATTGAATTTGAAACAAAAATTTCACTTTTGTGTTATCCTAGAACCGTACATCTCGGATTTAATTACAGGTAACAAGTCTTAAACAGTCGGGGATATAATTACATGTATATATAAAACGAACCACCGAGGGATAAGAATTTTAATCAAGGTGACAGTCTGGCAATTAACGGGTTGATGTATGCAACATTGCCACCTTTGATCTTCTGTACTATGTATGTGCATGTATTTTTAAAATACACTTATTTGATATACTGTTACTTACACGTATGCAGGTAATGTACACAAGTACAGAAACTCGCTCAAGCTGAGCTCGGTGCAACCAACCAATAGAAATAGCGTTTGTGAAATTTATTAAACTTAGCGACAATTTGAAGTCTTGTTACCTTCTTACATGTATCAAAACAACAACAATCACATTGAAAAAAAACCCCAAACAGTCTCACTATAATGACTTAATCAAACTACAAAACTTGATACAGTTATTTAAGCATGATTTTGAACTCAATATAAAACATTTTTTTTCAAAGGTTATATTTTACTCTCTTTTATTAAAAAAAATCCGTACAATGGGTAACAATGCGGCGTAGACATCGCCGTTATTGACGATTGAGATTGTCCTAGTATTCCGAATTCTTTTAAAAGGGGGGGGGGGTGTATTTAACAATCGGGTTCGCAATTCAACATAATTATTACACTCCAAGATGGAAACTGGGAACATTGAGAAATGAGTACATGAGAAATATGAGAAGTTTATGAGCATTAGATATGAAAAAAACGTCATCATTGGGTAAACATTTCGTTGTTTACAATCTGCATAAGGTATTTTTTTAGCGTTGCATTAGTACTGCACAGCAACATTTACAATGGTCATTCTTATCTGCTGAGGTAAAGAACTGCACCTGTTAGACGCTCACTATCTATACATCATTGTGCGAAATCTTCATCTCTTTTCGGATGGATTTTTAATACACTGATTTTAGGTGGGAAGCGCCTATGGTAATTACCAGAAAGAGCTATATAATATGTAATGAAATTATTAGTTCTGTCTTCCCACAAATGTTTATTTAAAAATAAAATTTGGTGTTATGACTAGTCATAACACCAAATTTTATTTTTAAATAAACATTTGTGGGAAGACAGTTCCTAAGAAATAGATAACAAGAAAGTCTAATTAGATGGATTAAAAATGAAGAACCAAATAACTATTTATTTAGGATTAGAATCTGCATTTTATAGCAAACATGCACCTACAGTATTTTGAAAAATCAACACAATACAATCTCACATGTCTTTAAAAGATTAATATCAGATAAAAATATGAAATGTCTGTACAGTTGTTGATCCAATCAATTGCCATGAGACAGAGTTTAATGTTATGTCCAAATTAAGGTGAAATAACAAAAGAAAAAAATTTATTATGAGAAATCATGAGAAAGATATCTGTGATATATGGGAAAATTTATCCTATGTGAAAAATCATGGGATATATCCTATTTTCTTTATTATGTGGGATTTTTTGTCCTATATGGGAGAATTAATCCCATCTTTTATGAATGATGGGATTTTTTCTCCCACATGGGACAATTTATCCCACAATACTTTTTCTCCCATGGGATTTTGGTGGGGGTTGAGATGGGATGAAAAATCCCACCAAAATCCCATGGGATTTTGATATTTGAGAGACAATTACAAGAAAACTAGAGCAATGTGTACATTCATGCTGACATGATAGGATCAAAGTAAAATGTCCCACCAAGATATATAAACAAAAGTAAGCTATGTCCAACAGAAATGGTAGC
Source organism: Magallana gigas (assembly GCF_902806645.1). Lineage (NCBI taxonomy): Eukaryota > Metazoa > Mollusca > Bivalvia > Ostreida > Ostreidae > Magallana > Magallana gigas. The sequence continues at coordinate 42,009,151 of NC_047563.1, forward strand.
TAAAAGCCCGGACTTTGTCATGTCCGGACTTAAATGTCGCACTGTTTAAGACCTTTTTAGTTCATTTACATGTACGAGTCATCCAAATTGAAATATGTAGCTTCGACAAGTGTACTTTTAAACAAAAACACATTTCATTACAATTCGTCATGTCAAAATAATCCCTTTAAACTTTTACAATCTCATATCGCCGAAACATCACGTATTTTAAAACAAGATATATATTGTAATAACGGAAAATAGATTAAAAATCACTGCTATTCCTTCCGACTAAATAGACTGTTATCATTAACGTCAATTCAATATTTGTTGCATATTTAATGATATATTGCATGCAAAACAAAAGATTAGCCGGTAATTATTCAATTTGGAAATGGCGATTTAGAGTCATCAATATACATAATATGGTGGATAGGGCTTTCGAAAAAAAATTGCACATAAGATACCGGTAATAGAAAATTATCAAAATGATAAGTAATTTATTAAAAGTGAATATAAAAATTCTGTGATTGGTAATATCAAATATCATCCTGTCAACCAGACTGGCAAGAACATTATTAGATTCTCAATATTCAGTAAAGTTGAAAATGTGTTTGAAAATGCATATTGATCAAATCTTTTTGATCCAGAACATTGATATAAAAAGGTTGATATTGATCCTAATATTTGTTTTCTTTAAAAGATTCGACTTTGAGACCGATGAGTTGGGTTTTTATTTTTATCACATATATAAATTATTTCTTTGTGTACCGTTTTAACAATAGGTGCTGCTGTAATAAAACAAATCATTCTTTGTCCATCTAAATCTAATGTTATTACTAGTATATAAGACGTCATCAGTGTGCATGACAGCTCGGTTTTGTTTGTTTTTTTCTTTAAGGTTTAATCAACAGAAAATAAATTATAGACATCATAGAACTACTACCAAAAATGATATTCATACGTTATCAAATGAAAGATCAAAGTCCATTTGGGACATAAAAATTCAAAGAGTCTTGGAGTAATATATTTTAAAAATCTGAATACTAAAATGTATGTAGAAAAACTAGTGTTTCAGTTTTAACTGAGTCTTAACTGATTATGAAAACTGACAATTTTTCTGATTAAATATTAGTCAAAAATCCTTGTATAATTGATAATTTTGGGTATTATATTCAAACAGATGATGAATGCAAAGAATGTGACGCAGCAATTCATATTGTTGCATGAATTAAACAGAAAAACAAACACGATAACACGATCAAATAACATACTCAAAATTAAAAAAAGAAGATATCTAAGTGATAAGTATTCAAATTAAGATATACTTTTGATTTTGTGGACCTCAGAAAGTTTACAAACATATTTGCTCACACGTATCATTAGTTATGGTAATATTTCTTTAATCAAATCCTTTACTAAATCCAATAAACTTTAGGGTTTAGGATCCGGTGACATTCCTGGTTACGAAAAAGCTAAGTCTTTATGCATGATCACTTACTATGTGTTGACAAAACAAAATCCTTTTTGAAAGAGACACTACGGCGCATCTTATCAAAAAACCGACTTGAAAAAATTTTCCGATCGGGTTCGGTATTTTTGATTTTTGTAGTACTCATGAATGTTTAAACTTTCAGAAAATTACAAATAAACCATGAAATAAATCTATTTATTTCATTAAAATTAATAATTACTTATTACCTATACATAATAACATCGCAAAATGTTACGGGGCTCAGCCTTCTATACTAATACGCTTGCGTATTTACTGTAAATAAAACACATGCATGGCTTCCGAAGATTCTCATGGACATGTTTGTAGATAAAAATATTTCATTTCTACTTTTTTCAGGTAATAATTGTTCCAAGTTTTTAAAATAACCACAATTATTATTTTGTAAGCATGTATTTTGCGTGTTTATCATAGGAGTTGCTACTATACCTAAATTCATTTTAATTTGTAAATGATGCCCCTTGAGGGGTTATTTGACATATTTATGTCTGTTCATTTTAAAATGCACCAAAATTGGTTAACCATCAATAAATTATCGAGAAAGTGATGATGTGTTCCGTTTAGAGAGTTTCCATTTAACCTCGTACACCATGATGACCGTTGTCGGATGAAGATCTTGAAGTTTAATTTTCAGCACGTGTCAATTACTGTCAATCAAAGTCCACGTGGTTAAAAAAACCATATAAGATTGTTCCGGTTTGAACGACTCTTAAATTTCCAGAAGCTCATAATTACATTAATTAAATATTTGAAAGGGGTTTTATGTATTATCAACGTTATTTCTTATTTCCTAACGATACAATGGGTAGATCTGAAGTTATTCACACGTTTTTTCAGCTGTACTGTCTTTTTAAGCAACAACCCAGCAGGTATACAACGTTGTACCAATGTTGAAAATACGTTGATTATGTTTGACGACGTTGAACAACCAAAAAAACCCAAAAAACAACGTTACAAGACGTGGAAAAAAATACTGATTTTCAACGTCAGTATGACGTCTTGTACTCTGAGATATATTGACTAAAACATAACATAAAAATAATAATTGATTGTATTGTTTTTGTAATAAATATAAACATTTTCTCGGATAAGACTTTACACGTGATAATCGACCTTTGTACTTCGAAGTCTTTAAAACAATGCCATTTTTTTTATAATATACATTGACATATATAAACAAATTGACCTAAAGTTGATTTACAAAATAAAGAATGAATTCAATGTATACTAAACTTGTAAATTGTCAGTTAGGGTGCGTTAGCCATCAGCGTAACACATCGCCCCAATCTGCACTGCTTGAAACGAGCTGACCAATTACTATCAAATTACTGGCGCAAATTAAACACAGAAATAGAGCCCAGCAGTGAAGAGGGAAAGCGCATCTTGAATTTGAATCAGGCTGTTGAACACATTCTAATCGAACTGTTGGTATTTGATTTGATATCATGCATTTTTGAAATCTCGCTAAAAAATAGGTCAACAACACTTTTGTTAATTAGTATTTATTAGTGTTTTTATTAAAATGTACAATTATTTCTTAAGCCGTATTTTATATATATATATATATATATATATATATATATATATATATATATATATATATATATATATATATATGTGTGTGTGTGTGTGTGTGTGTGTGTGTGTGTGTGTGTGTGTGTGAAAATTTAGTTGACAAAACACCATTCCACAGACAAATGTTAAAGTCAATTAATTTATGCAAGATGTAACTTCGAAAACTTATCATCTATTGTCGTTAAAATCTATATGATAATGTTGTCGTTTAATTAATTTTTTTATGAAAAACAACGATAGGCATTGTAATTTAGGTTCAGAAACTAATATATATACATAACAGTTACTCATAATCGTGTTAAGTATTATTTATATTTGCTCCGTCCAACAAATACATACCAACAAGTGATACAAAAACTTTGTCAGATGACATTCCTAACGACTTGAAATTGATTTTTATTCTTAACATATTCGGGTTGATACATGGAAGGTCATTTTATAGGTTGTTACATGTACATTGAAGTCTCATTTTAAAATGTCTATGCTTCACAAACTCCCCCCCCCCCCCCCCCCCCCCCACTCATCAGCATCAAAGTTTCTGGAAATTAAACTGACAGAGAAAAACAACTTAAAACAATCGTTGTCGAAATTAGAATTCATCTTTCCCTTTTTAAAAAGTTGTTAATTTTTTGGAAAGTTAGAACCACTGCCCCTAATCCGAATCCTATTCCAGTGCCCACGGTATGTAGCTTATAGAGTGTACTGTTTGCTCTTTCGGCGGCTGTAGCAGCTTTTGTTGCCTCCTGTTGTAATGTCGAGTTTTGTATTTTCTCATCCAATATTTGTCTCAATTTTTTGTACTCCTCTTTGATAAGGATATCTAGATTCTGCTTGCATTCGCATTCATGCTCCGATAAAATCAATTTAAAAGTTTTACTTAGATTGTCCCTCGCTGCAACTTTGCTTTCTTTGTGATAAGTATCAAAAGACTCAATGGATATTGGTTTTCCGGAATTCAGATTGCAAACCTAAAAACAAATGCAAAAAAAAATTATTATTTTATCATTATCAATTTTATTTAAATGGAAATGTTTGTTTGAAAATCTTATCAAAGTAAGCAAAGAAAAAGTTCAATATACCTTATCCATGTTGTCTTTATAAAATTTAAAAGCTCTCTTCACTGCTTCACCTCTCTCAACTTTTGCTGTCGCCTAAACATACAATGAACAATTAAACTCGTAGTGCGCATGTATGTCATAACACTGTGAAATTTATTAAAAATCAGATCCTCTAGTGAAACTAATGGAAACTACCAACTAAACATGGTTTACGTGGCCTACATGTATATAAGGAGGTTAGGCAGGCTCGATGGTCTTGATGATTTAAAGACTGTATTAATATCCGTTAGACGAAAAAATAAGGATATGGGAAATTAACCAAATTCAAAAAAAAATGGACTTCTATTTGCAAAACAAAAGTTTTTAGCTAAACATATCATTTTTAATATTTAAGTAGATCTGATGGTTAATTTCTATACAACACATCATTTCTTAAAGTGTTCAATTGATCTGGGCCGGGATTCATAAAGATTCTAAGATTTTTCTTCAAAAACGCACTTGAGTACTGAATAAATTCTTAGTTAAGAACGAAATTTAAGAACAAATTCATAAAAATACTAAGCATCGTTCTTAACTAAGTATGCAGATCTCAGAAAACCTTCGTACTTAAGTTCGGCGTCATAGTAACAAAGAGCGCTCTCTTGGAAAGGAGGTTAATTTTGTTGTGTTACGTAACACTGCAGACGAATGTAAACAAAGTCCACAAAATGGAAGGGAAACAGAAAAGGAAGCCAAACTGGAACTCTGACGAATCGTTAGCATTAGCATCACTTGTTGATGACTACAAGCACATTCTACGGGGAAAGCTTAGTCCTTCCTTAACTTCTGATGTGAAGACAAGAGCATGGGGCGTGGTATTGCAGAAGTTGAGCGCGATGGGAGTGGGGCCAAGCAGGACACCCGCTGAAGTTGAGAAAAAATTGCACAACATTTTTTCAAACTCCAAGAGCGAGATATCGAGTTTTAGGAGGACAGTATCTGGTACAGGTCAGTAAGGCATTGTTCTACACAGTGCAATAAATTTGATCGCTTAAAACTTACAGTAGATTTAACGTACGTTCCAAACTTCTTTTTTTCACTAAGCCCTATATTAGTTAGAATAATAATTAAACACAAATATATTCCAAAATGCTTAAGTTTCAATATTAACATTTGCAAATGTTTTCCCTTATGTAACACGGGTTGTGCAATCAGTTGTTATTTCTCCATAACATGAATAAGCTAGGTCACTACTTTTTCCATGTACTTGAATGTGTGTATATATATATATATATATATATATATATATATATATATATATATATATATATATATATATATATATATATAGATATATTGCATTTAAGCGACTGTTATTAACTTTAAAAAGGACATGCCCGTTCAAATAAGATATGTGTTTTCATCACAAAAATTATTTTTATTGGTCGCCTAAACTGTACTGCGTGGTGCTTTTTATGATACTGATACACTGGACATGCTTGATTACTAAATCTAAGCCATATGTTTCGGATGCTGGAGGAAGTTAAGCTTTTTTAAAACTGATTAAAGTTTTAAGAGCAGGTGCCATCTGATGATAATATGTCAGTTATTACTGGTTTTAACTTTACGACAGGACAATATATGATGTGGACCTAAAATGGCCCCCTAAAATGAGCATCATCATTTTACTATAATTCTTTGTTTTCTTAGTACAGATATATATGTGATGAGTTAACATAATATTCATTTTGGTTCAAGTGCCCACAACTTAAAAATATGACATTGTAAAGACAACTTTTTCCCGCCATTTTTGCATTTTTAGCACGAAACAGCTGCGCTCGCTATATATACACTGTAGCATAGACACAATGTTGTATAGTATCATAGGTAGCAATATCGCATTTTCTATATAAAGTGTATTGATTATCTTTGTACCTTACAATATCGCATGAATTCAACATATGATTATCAACTAATTTTAAAGGGGCATGGTCACAATTTTGGTCAAATTTTATTTTTCTGTTTTTATTATTTACAATGCTTAAGGAATGTATTTTTAATGATCAAATGCAATTTGGGTTCCATTCGATGAGTTTTAAGCAAGATACAGAGCTTACAATTCTTCGTCATGTAAACAAGGCTCGTGCCCTGTTTTTGTTTACATAGGTTCAATATACCAGTAAAAATCTTTTTCATGCCGATTTGTTCAATTTAAGCATTAATAAACAGTTCCTAGCGATTAACGCACGCATTTGAAGTCTAAAACTGGAATTTTCACTTCAACATTCAAAATGTAAACAAAAGCGTTGTTTACATAGCGAAGAATTTTAAGCTGTGTAACTTGCTTATAACTCAACAAATGACACTCAAATTTTAGTTGCGGGTTAAAAATGCCCTACTGAAGCATTGTAAGCATTGAAATCGAAAAAATAATTTTTTACCAAAATCGTGACCATGCCCCTTTAAAACACATGATATACAATATTGTGTGAATAAAAAACATTACACATGCAGTATCTATGAATATCCAAGATTATAAACTATAAGTTTTATATAATATGATAAAGGCGATCTCATAAAGGTGATGCATTGTATCGGTGAGCTTTGTAATCTGTGATTACTTATGTTTAAAACAAAATTAAAAAAAACAAAACAATACAGTTTATCGATAAAGAATGTTAAGTTTGAAAATTTGAATACAAAAAATGGGATTGAGCAACGTGTACGGGAAATGGCTTATTGCATTTACTAGGTTAGTGAAAAGATGCGGACTCATTAGCCCTGCAAATCTTGGCAATTACGCAATTTACCAGGCTAAGCTTTGTCAGCTTGACCGCTAAAGACGCTATTGGTGAACGAAAAGGTTACTTAGATACACCTCGCACTGTCACTACACGGATCTAATGTTCATTACAGTGCCGGATGTTTGGCTTTTAATATTTTTTTGACTATTCTATATTTTAATTGGAGTAACTTAGGAGTATATTTTAGAACAGTTGCCAGATTGCATTTGATGAACTGACCGTTATAATAAACAACGAAAATAAAATAAACATGGCTTCCGTAGGGCGGAATAAACATGGTTTCTTTGTGTTACATTTCTTATGCCGTATTAACATTTTGAAAATAAAAGTTTAGCATATAAACAAGGACTTTATACGAGGGTTGTTCGGAAATTATTGAGACAACACGGATAATTCCATTTCTAAGTGAAGAATTATGGTGAAAGTTGGCATGAACATTGAAGAAACCTTAACAAATAATTAAAGAAAGTAATATTTAAAAAATGTTTAATATTTTGTTTCCAACGGTAGATTAACAAATCGGTGGTCGGGGTACCCGGCGCAAGCATAAACTCGGAGAATAAGATGACTAAAACATCGTCTATCTAAGTGTCCGCAAACTTACAGCTTATACTAAAGGAAATCAGATTATGTATGTTCATTTTGCTATTTATTGTGACTAACTTTTGATCAAGTTTCACGAGTGTTTGAGTTGAAATACGGATATGGTACAGATATATTTACCAAGCAATAGGAATTTGAAAACGACAGTATATAAAAATTTGACGTCAAGGCGGCGCAGCGAATATACATCAAATTGATGGAAATTTCGGAAAAAGACCTTTCAATACCACCCAACTGCTTTAACAAAAACTATACGATGGCAAGGGATAAAAAACTTCAGTTTATCGTCTTTTTTCACTAATTGTTTAGCTAGAATTCAGACAAAGTGACTAAATATCAAGTACTTTTTACACACTAACTGATGTAAACAGTTCTAAAATATGTACACAGAATCACTGGAGACATTTCACAGTAATTTGACTTTCAGTTAGAAATGACCCGATTTTTTTCCACAAAATCAAGAATGGAGGGAATATGCAAATGTTGACATCTTGAAATGTAAACAAAAGATGAGAAATGAAGAATTAATTTTAATTTCCCCTCGTTTGTTAGGTTTTTTAAAACATAGGATTAATAAGAAGCGTCAAAATGACGTTGCGGTAAGTTTGCGGTTGCGCCGGGTCACTGGGCGATGGCAATTTGGTCAGTTCACCAGGAATTATCCATTCATGCTATGGACAATAATTTTTTTACATTGATAAACTCTATACAGGTGTACGTTTTGGTGAAATTTCAAGGATTTATCTTTTTCCCAAAGGAAATAAGAGTAAATATCTCAATAATTTCCGAACAACCCTCGTAAACAAACATTTTTGCAAAGACTGTACATTCTCTTTTCCCGATAAAAAAATCAAACTAAAAATTGTATTGTATTGTATTGTACTGGCCTTCCAGTTTTCAGGAAGAAGTTAAAAATGTGAAAATGTAAACGTACGAGGCATGTTGCACGATAGACGACAGAAGCGAATTGCTACTAGTCATCTCAGTGAACAAAAACCCCCACAAAACTTCATAAAAGAGAACTTGAGAAATAAATATTGGTTTTATAGTTTAACTTCAGCAACAGTAAATATAACTGATCATTCAAGAAAAGGAAAAGGGAATTGAAGAGGACATGATGGATCTGGATGTAGAGGGAACCAAAGCTTGAGAGGAATGTCTTTTGTAATTCATTTATATGTGCATACATGCACAGTCATTGGACATATTTGTAGCTGTTTTGATGTTGTAAATTCGTCGCGTCGTGCTAGTTTTGAATCGCGCTATTCATAGAAAGCACATCGGGTTCGGGATTTTTTCTTGTAAATACGTCATAGTTTTTTGTTTACAATTTGTGTCCACTGTCAAATTATTCTATAAACAAAGTTTGGAGAAATACCCCCTCATAAGTTAGAGGAAATTCTGGTGGCAGTAAGAATGAAAGTTAAAGAAGCGAAGAATCAGACAGAAATTGGGAGCTTGTTGGGTATACTCAGGACTACTGTTGTTAGCATTATTAAAAATATGAAGTTCATGGATGTGTGAAAAACAGCCATCAATCGGGGGGGGGGGGGGGGGGGGGACATGTATGCCCGATGGATTCCAACTTTCATTTATCATGAAAAGTAACAGGAGAGGGACACTGGATGATATAACAAGCGAAAAATAATTAAACGGATTCTACATTTTATTCAAAGAAATTATTGAAAATGGGATACAATAGACGGGGGCAGAAAAAGAAAATGATCGTCAGAGTATGTAACAGGAAAAAACGCGGTTCTTGGTGCAGAAAAGGAAAACACTGGACTATTGATGATCACTGGAAAAACTGGATATATTAAGTGATGAAAGTCAAGTAGAAATATGTAATAACAACTGCGTATATATCTAGCGAAAGACCAATTAACGATGTGGACAACCACCATTTCGTGTGCACGCTATCGAAAAGCAAACTTTCTGTTATGATCTGGGGTTGAAACATTGACCAGTGTTAATGGTTACATTAACTCTAGAAATATATTGATATATAAGAAACAACTTCTGGCCCGTTATTATTCGGCATTTTCCGCGATTACTCAGTGCCTATATGGAAGAAAACAATTTAAACACTACATAGTGGCCAGCCAAGTCTCCCGATATTAATATCATTGAAGAAACTTGGATAAAATTTAAAAGACACCTGCAGTCTTCAAGAAACACGATCGATTCTAAAGATCAGCTGATCGCGGAATTGACACGTTTTTGGCAAAACTTATCGGTAGATTATGTTCGCCAGCTGTATGCCACAATTCCAACCCGTCTACAAAAAGTAATTAAATTGAAGGGCAATCTCACAAAATATTAAGGTATGACAACGGATATTAAAACCTTAAAGAGTATTTTTTGTTTGAGAAGTTAATGTTTACAAATCTGCGCCATTTTTGCGTCACCGACAAATACTTTTTTCCAATGACTCTAGATAGTAAAAGCATACAAATCTGCTTAAATTTTGTTTTGACATACAGACGTGTTACAAATTCATTCCATTGTTATCAACACAATCGGAAAATCAAAGGCTCAGGTTATCGAAAAAGGAACCAGTCAACACAAAGACTGTGAAATATGAGTTAACCTTATCACATATAAAAGTGTACAAAAAGGTAAAAATTGTTACTTTTTTGGTAAATAGGATACATACCTGAAAAGCTGTCTGTGGGCTAGGGTATTCGCCTTTTTCAAGTAATTCGACAAATGCCTTGAGAAAAAGAAACCGTGTATATATATATATATATATATATATATATATATATATATATATATATATATATATATATATATATATATATATATATATATATAAAGAAAACGAACAGTTCCAAAGTTTCTATTTTTTGATTATTTATAATGTGTGATATCACCTTTCACTCTTTTTGGATTATATATAATAATATATACATAAGTACATGAAGTACAGGGAAATTCACTATAATATTAAAGTTCCACCTCCGCCCCCTAGAACCCACTCTCCTAACAGTGATCCGTCACCGCACTATCCACTCGGCCATCTTGGTAAGCCAAACATCTTCCTTTCGTTGACAAACGAAACCTAGCGCGCTGGTCGCTCATTACAAGGTCCTTTGCGAGAGATCGAAACGACACACATAGCTAACTTTTAGCTATATACATATATTAAGCACATACATTGCAATGACTCTTGAATCGGCAGATAACTGTCCATAGTGAATGACATTGATACATGCATATATATAGCACAAGGACATTCACTATAAAGGATCCCCACCTCCGTCATGGCCGGGGCTTGAACTCACGACTTCTGAAACCTACTCTCCTAGCAGGGAGAGACCACCACTCTAACCAATGGGCCATCTAAGCATGACAAAATCTTGCTTTCGATAACGAACGGAACCAAGCGCGCTGGTCGCTTACTACACCGTCGTTTGATATGCAAAAATATACCGTTGAACGACAATTTAAAAGGATTGAAACAATACACATTATTGCATAGCTATATACCTTTAAGGTATCCGACCCATATTGCGAACAAAAAAGGGATTTTGATATCAAAATGATTTGACGACAAATGCATGACAATATTACTGTTGTATGTTGTATAATGTGGTAGAAAACACATAAATATGTTTTTTTACACTTATATTTTGTGACACGACAAGCCGTTTTATTTTGTTAATTGTCCAAACTTCAAAGTTTGCATTTCCCCCAAAAATTGCATAGAAAATGGCTCAAAGTTCTCCATATTACAATGTTTTTTTAAATAAAAAAGATTGATAATAAAAAAGCAACTATATAACTCTACTTTTACCAAACGTTATAAGAATAAATTTGTTCAAGATTGACAATAAAGAACATTTTTTTTTCTCAGTAAACGTCTGCTGTCCAGGTAGACAAACAATTTTGAATGTATCACACGGCACTTAAATGAAATGATTTAAAGCGGTTGTACGGTGTGTACAAGGTCGTTTAGAATACTCGTAGAATACAATTAAACGCCAATTTAAGGGAACGGAACGCTATATATTCTAAAACATCTACGGAAAACATTATACATACACATTTTAAAACTTTTTTTTTTATAAATATGTTTAACTGTTTTACCGGTCGTCATTTGTCGTGTTTATTGAATTTTGCAACACAACATAGAACCATATACGTTTACGTCACAACAAAAATATAATTTAGCAAATAACGTCACAACACTACTTTTTTATGAAAACTTATGAAAAGTTTTTAGAGATTGTAAGCTTAAAAATTATATGAACAAACATATAACAAGAGGCCCATGGGCCACATCGCTCACCTGAGGAACAATAAGTATGATAAAATCAGCTTAATGGAGTCATAATACAAACTATCTGGACAATGTACAATAATACATGTTGATCCTGTATAAATAAAATCCATTTTTCCCCTGGATATTCTTATGTTGATAATCATTAGTCCCTTTTCTAACAGGATGATTTTATAGTCATATCATATGTTGAGTATTGCAGTTCTCAAAAAGATCCTTAACAATTGTTTATATATGGGATATAAACGTACATAAACTCTGAACCTTCTTATGAGGCCAAAGAATTGTCCTGGGGCCAAAGTCTTAACAATTATAAAGAATCATCTGGCTGATTAATTTCTGAGAAGAAGATTTTTAAAGATTTACTCTATATTATTCCTATGTAAAACTTCGATCCCCCATTGTGGCCCCACCCTACCCCCGGGGGGTCATGATTTTCACAACTTTGCATCTACACTACCTGAGGATGCTTTCACACAAGTGTCAGCTTTCCTGGCTGATTAGTTTCTGAGAAGAAGATTTTTAAAGATTTACTCTATATATTCCTATGTAAAACTTCGACCACCCATTAAGGCCCCACCCTACACTCGGGGGTCATGATTTTCACAACTATGAATTTACACTAACTGAGGATGCTTCCATACAAGTTTCAGCTTTCCTGGTCTTATGGTTCATGAGAAGAAGATTTTTAAAGATTTACTCTATATATTCCTATGTTAAATTTCGACCACCCATTGTGGTCCTACCCTACCCCCGGGGGTCATGATTTTCACAAATTAGAATCTAAACTACCTGAGGATGCTTCAACACAAGTTTCAGCTTTCCTGGTCTTATGGTTAATGAGAAGAAGATTTTCAAAGATTTACTCTGTATATTCCTATGTAAAACTTCGACCCCCCATTGTGGCCCCACCCTACCCCCGGGGGTCATGATTTTCACAAATTAGAATCTACACTACCTGAGCATGCATTCAGACAAGTTTCAGCTTTCCTGGTCTTATGGTTCATGAGAAGAAGATTTTTGAAAATATCTCGAAAACTTTCATAAATTCCTAATTATCTCCCTTTGCAAAAGGGCGTGATCCTTATTTTCACAAATTTAAATCCCCTTAGGCTAAGGATGCTTTGTGCCAAGTTTGGTTGAAATTGGCCCAGTGGTTCTTGAGAAGATGTTGAAAATGTGAAAAGTTTACAGACAGACGGACGGACAGACGGACAGACAGACAGACAGACGGACGACAGACAAAATGTGATCAGAATACTAGTAGCTCACTTGAGCTTTCAGCTCAGGTGAGCTAAAAATGATTCATGAATCATATAAGAAGCGTTTCCTCAAACTTGAATAATTTAGTGTTAAAAAGGCACACACTTAGTCTTGAGAAAAAGCTTTTCAAAACACCAAAAAATATTATCTCTTTGGATGTATGCTTTTTAAAATATTAAAAGCCCGTTAAGGAAGGAGTCTTTTCTGGTTTTGGACTTGACAAACGTAAATTTGATTAATTGTTCATTAAATCAAGATGAAAGGAAATTTAGATAGTATATTTTTCTTTCTTTGTTACTATTACACAACTTGGCATAGAAAAAGTAATCAATGTTTAGAATCTAACAAGGACTATATTTTTGGCGTAATATTGGCGTAGGAAATTATCACATGTTTCGCAATTCAGAATTGCTGCAGATTAATGAGTCTGTTTTAGCATTTTAAAAACAATAACTTTAATGTTGGATTTTTTTTTACTAACGTGAACTAATGATATGATACTTGGGTTTCAGAATATGTTTTTAAAATATGATTTGTCTATCAAATTACATTTTTATAAGCCCTTTTAAAGCGCCCTTTCTATACATTAATTTTTGTGAAAAAAATCACTATAATCAGTTTTTCTCTCTTATTAAACGGTCAATATATTAGTTTTTCTGTCAAGTTATATCTTTATAAAAAGTCTTCATAATTCATAAAAATCAGAAAGATTTTATTTTTGGAAGCATATAAAAATAATTAAAATTTCTTAATTTTTTTTTAAAAAATTAGAGGCAATGCGGGCTAAGCAATATCAATTTCAATATAAATATTTATTCCAATTTAGTGGTGGTATAAGCTGATAGACATTCTGATATTCTATCATTTTATTGAAAAAAAGAATCTACAAATCTTAAACAAATGTCTACAAAACTACAAATAACTACACTTGTTCTATCATCCTTTAGGAAAAAGGGAGTGACCTTGACCTGATCTTTATTCGAAAACAAAAAGGTCAAATTTGATTAAACTGATAGAATCATTTAGTAATGTGATCCGTTGGACTGTCAAAATTTCATGAATTTATTATTATAAGAAGTATGTTTGATAACGAGAAGACTCCTTCCTTAATATTACAAAAACCTCTTTTTGACCAGCGCTGTTTATGATCTGTTTGAATTACTGTAAACAGAGTTATTTTTCAACCCCTGTAATTTTCGACTTTCTACATTTGCAGACACTTTCATCCAGTCTGGAATTCGCCCAGACACAGTTTTGATTAAAGAGAGATAATCTGATACATTTGAGTTTGCCCAGTCTTAAATTCGCCCGCTAACGACAAGGGCGGAAGGAGCAAATATAAATCGAGGGCGAATGTTTTCCCGTACATAGTATATTTTGTATTCATATTAACAATTTTTTGGTATTCATAATGCTAACTTTTCTAAGCCTCATATCTTAATGCCCATTCTAACGAGATTTTTCGTAAACGTGAATCTAATCTAAAAGAACGAAGTGTGCAACATTGCTTATTTATTTAAGAGTGAAAATAAAAAAAAAATTCAGTTTTAATCAATATTTTTAAATTAAAATGTGATATTCGGTTTCATCAATAAAACATACAAATGTACATATAAACATTCAATATTAACATCTTTCTTCTCCATGTGTGGTATTTGTCCTTTTCTGATTTGTTAAATTCATTTATCTGAGCTAAACTAAGTGCAAGAGACATACGGTATACATCGCTACAAGAGCAATAGAGTTTACTACTTAAGTTAAATGCTACCAGTATCGTTATCATTATTGCGAATGCAGTTGCATTTGTTCAAAACCTTATTATTTAATCTCTAATTGAAATTACTTTTTTTAAAAATACACATATCACGCAATGTACTTTTGCTATGTAAATTGACCTCCAATGCCAAAAAGAATCAAAGAATGACTTTTAAATTATTAATATGAATGATAACAATGTATCTGAAAAAAAATAATAGCATGTGATTTTAATAAATTCGTGCAATAATCGCATCTCTATGTATCTCTTATTAGATTTTTAGATATGGCATTTCTTTAATACTTATGCTTACTCTGTATGAATGATACAATAAAATGAAATGTCATGATTATCAAGGGAATAAAATAAAAAGTGTTTTCTACCTATTTTTATTAAAAGCTTTGTATCACATCAGAGCCACTTGTGACTCTTCATAACCAGATGACTTAAAAAGCACAGGGATGTTTCAGTTTAAAAAAGGCAATGCAGGAAATGGGTCAATTAGTACAATTTTTGGTACAACTATTTAATGAGTAATTTGCTATGTTAATATAAAATAATGATTTTTATTAATATAAAATATTTTTTAAAAAATGTCCCAAAATGATCAATATTTTTAGATTATTTTTCCTTGCAATACTGGGGATTCCTTGTTTTATGCGAGTTCTTAATTTCGCGATTCAACCGTATTGCACCAAATCGTGAACACCTACGTTTTATCATAGCTTTTTGCGAGTGGTGCTGCTTGCGATTTGACGCGCATATTTCATCAATGCTTCTAATTAGAATCTACGGAACTTCATATACATGCATATATAGTAGACGTAGTCTTATAATTAAAACAAGCTTGCATCCTATTTACCAAAGAATAAGAACAACGACATCGATATACACTGGTCAAATGTTGTCAAATGAGCTAACACTTTACATTTTAATCTTTACTTACTTTAATGTATTTTACTATATCCTCTCCAGTCAAAGTTTTATTGTGTATCCGTTTTGCTTTTAGCATTTCCATGGATAGTATATGAAGGACGAACATCTTTACATTATCCACGAAACCATTGTCCAGATCTTTTGAAGCATGAAAATCATAGAGAACTACATGTATTTCATTCATATTTCAGATATATGTTCGACTTTTTTGACATTGCAGTCAAATCTGATATTTCAATAATTATGAAATAACCCAAAATCGAAAATTAAAGCTAAAACATACAAATAAGTACTGAGGCGGAAAGCATGAACCTAGTAATTAAGCGAAAATGATGTAGTTTATGATGTTTTCTGTCGAAAGCACAAAACCTAATTTCCTTCAAAACATAAAATGAGGACATGTATCCAATTTTTTTTTACTACTTAATCTCGTTCTCTCTCCTGCACTGCACAGAAATGAGTTTTTCCCTTAATTATTTAAAAAAAAAACGAACAAAGAAAAAAAAAACCACTGAATATATCCGGTCCACCAACGGTTTCAAGCACTATCGCAGCACTGTTAAGGTATACTTTGTAATCTCACCGACCAGAAACTACGGGATATATTAATTATGAAATCACACAAACCAATAAGTCACCAAAATGCTAAAAAAGGTAAGTAATTTTCGGTTTTTTATCACGCCTACGTTAAAACTTACATGTGCGTGCAACTTTCTAGTCAAATAAGTCCTTTAACGTTTAATATAAACAACTGATTGCGATGCACTTATCGATATGACGTCATACTATCAATTTTAAGGCATATTACGTTTAGTGAAAGGCTGATCAATCAGTTTTAATTTGAGAATATGCATTTCATAAATAAACGCAGCATGATCTCTAAGCAATTATTATAACATTTAATCTATTTTTATTCATATTTTGATCCAGCATGTTATTAGTTTTTTTAGCGTGTAATATCTGGTTTATTTTTTATTTTTAATGCACATGTTTGATGGCTTCGCCAGCAGGAAGCCTCTTTAAATCCATTTTTTTTTACAGAAGCACACACTTAAACTGTGTCAGAAGTTTCTGCTTCCACCACTGTTTGTGTATTATCTCGATAACCATAATTACAATTGGGCCAAAACTACATCCTTTCACTAGAATGTAGAAAAGTCCAGATTATTTGTTTTGACCCACGCCCCCTTCTACCTTTTCAAATTTTTACATACAACCTAAAATATGAATTCTAAAGGGAACTTGCATTGCAATCAAGATAAAGAAAACCCTGGATGATAGCGATAAAATATTGTGCGAGGTGTCCTAAGTACTTTCGAATGTAGAAAAGATGTAAACATTTCCATTTTTGAATCTTCGTAGGATGTCTGTTTTTGTTTATGTTCATTAAAAATCATCAAAGAGTGACGGAAGCAACAACATAAAACAGCTTTTAACAGATCATTAACATTTTTAAAAATAAAGATTATGAAAATATTCCATGAATGGAATAGTGCTACTGCTTCGATGAAATCTATAGAATTAATCAATACATATGTGTAGATCCATGGACACTATTAAGCGAAGGTCATGCGAATTTCAACCGAAGCTCATTTCTTTGATACGCCTTTTATTAAAAAGATGCATTTATTTAAAGCAGCAACATTTCCTGAATCTACAAGATAAGTAGAATTCAATGATCATTAATTATTGTTTTTATTCAAAAAGGGGTATGCACTCAGGATTTTGGAATGTGTTCATGACCTTTATTCGATAGAATAATCAACGGATACACGTATCACATGACTGACAATTTAGGGGTCCATACAAAATGCAACACAAAATGCTAAAACTTTTATGTAATCACCGTCCGTTTACGTCATTTCCGTCATCTTTTTAAGTCTTGTTTAATAATTTTTATTTTCTGTTTTAGTGATGTTTCACATCTAATGGAAATATATCTTATTATTATTTTGCACATACATGTAATATGTTTTACGGTGCGACCGTTGGGGCGAGCGCAGCATGTGATCAAACAATGAATTATGGTAAATCAATAAAAATAAAATTAACAACCTAAATAAATTTGATTGCCAAATAAAATAAAACGTACCTATTTTTCAGTAAATTTACATTATTCATAGTTTATAAGATTTGTTATTTATTTATTGATAGGTAGAACAATAGTTCAATCTCAGATACAATGTTGTTGAATAATAAAGATTTAAATATAAATGTTCCTTGCACTCTGTCTCATCTTTTAAAGTAATTGTAACGTACGTCAGTTCATCCCCTTTTTTTGCAGTAGACATTTTTTCTTAAACTTACAATCGACTTATCATTGAGTTCTCCCCTCCACTTTAATATATATATATATATATATATATATATATATATATATATATATATATATATATATATATATATATATATATATATATTTCTTTTAATCTTATTACTTTTTAATAAGACTTTAAAAAATGCATATCATATAATATTAAAACAAAGTGGAGTCCCCCCCCCCCCCCCCCCCCCATCTTTGGATTTGGAGCATGTTATAAATGGAAGTGAAAACAAAGAAACCATTGAACTGCTAAGGAGCGGAAGGATTAGAATTTTCATGATTTTGAGAATTGTTCACGTTGTCTAAGTGTCGTCTGACTCTTTAAAACTCCCCTGAGAAATAAAAATACGCGAAGTAAACTGTTATGTTTACTTGAAAAGCGTGATGTTCTTAAAATCACACATCTTATATGCTTCTAAAAAGTTTTACTTTGATTCTGGCGAGAACGTGAGGTTGGAAACCATTAGTACTATGAATTGTGGGTCAAAGTTTACTGACGCCGAAAAAATCTATCGGATCAATGTGTAAACCTTTGTGACGTCACTCGATAATCTATTGAGTGTACTGAGGTGAACTTTAGAGGTAACATTGACCGTATCATTGTATGTTGTATACATGTACATCGTTCTTGTTTATTGTCTTGCTGGTTCTTGTGAGAGTGTGAAGTGATAAGAATTGCCATGATTACAGGGAACTACTGGGAAGATTAAAAGAACAATGCATTACTGGTCCGATTTACTGACGTCAAAACAATCCGTTGAATGAATGTGCAACTAGTCCAAATATTCTATTCGCACACGCCTTGCCGGTAGAGCTCGCTTCGCGCCGGAGCTGCGCTCGCTATAATTTCAAATCAAAACTTTTAATGATGAAATGACATAATATCAAAAAGCTATGGCGAAACATTATGGCAAAAAATAAGTAAATAAGGATAATAAACTTATGACTGCCGGCATGAGAAAAAGGCCCTTTTCTTTTGACGTCACAATGGTTAGAAAACGACGTAAAGAAGCTGTATTGTAAACGCAGATTTTTTATTTTCTGGGGGGGGGGGGGGGGGGGTTGGCGTCTGTGTTGTGTTTTTTGAATAATTAAAGGCTGGTCTTGTTTAAATACCGCGATTATTATTTTTTCCAACAAATATTACATAGTGATCTAAAAAAAAAATGAACATTTAATAAAAGAAATATACACATATTACGTCAATATCTACACCTTTCGAACACGTAATATTGCACACAAGTTGATGCTGAAATATCATAAAAATGCTGCTTTTGCACCCGCTTTGAAAGTTAAACACCACATTTTCCATTCTTGTGTGTGATGAAAATATGCTCTAATTGGGAAATCAAATTTTTTATATAAATGATCGGCCCGTCTCGGATACGCTTACTTGGGGCGTTTAATTTAATGCAAGACTGTATAAAGTATTTTGGGTAAAATTGTACAGCTTTTAATCAGTTTGTATTAGCCATACATGTATGATTTATTTAAAGGAGCATGGTCACGATTTTGGTCCAGTTCAGTTTTTCTGTTTTTATTAATAAAAATGCTTTTTAGGAATGCATAACTAATAACCAAATGAAATTTTTAGAGTCATACGTAGAGCTATAAGCGAGATAAAGGGCTTTGACATGCCTTGTTTTTGTTTACATAGGTTCAATGTACCAGTTAAAAATCTTTTTCAAGCTGATTAATCTATCTTCTGATTCATTTCAAGGATATCTGAACAGTTTCTAGCGTTTAACACATTCATTTAAGATATCAAACCCAAATTCACTTCTAAATTCAGAATGTAAACAAAAGCTTTGTTTACAAAGCAAAGAATTGCAAGCCCTGTAGATCACTAATAACTCAACGAATGACACTCAAATTTTGTTTGCCTCTAAAACAAGGCTTACCTTAAGCATTTTTAATCATTCAAATCGGAAAAATAATTTTTGACCAAAATTGTGACCATGGGCCACATCGCTCACCTGAACAGCAGTTCCTTGTAACATTATATTTCTATGCTATTTCTATTTTAAAACATGCATACATGTACATGAAAGGCGATGACTTGATTGAATAGACGTGTAGATTCAGCACAAGGGTGGCTTTTGTATTTTGTTGGTCTCTCATATTTGATACACCTATTGAGCTATAGGTGGGTACGAGTACATAAACGAAAGGCAGCGATCAATACCGAAAAAACTAACGTAACCCGCGTTCTGTAATGTACTATCCTTATAGCCCGCATGTATCACCGAAGACAGCATTTTATTATTTATATTTACATCTTTCTTTAAAAAATTAATGAATTGAATTAATCGTAAAAAGTAAGTAAAAGTCACTAAATTATTGTTAATGTACATCATTACGTTAGACAAAAGCTGTATTATACGGGAATTTGAGTTTGGCATCATCATGATTAGTTCGTGCAATTTGTGATTTTTCTTAGGTTACCGGAGATTTCGACAAATCGATAAACTACATGGTTAAAACTGGACCGAGTGCATTTCAGTCCTGTCAGTTTCTTTACAGCTTTGCATTACAATCAATTTTCGTAAGAAATTGAGGGAACCATCCTTAATAGATGTACATTTAAATCTATGAATTTAAGCTGCCATTTTTGTTAAAATCTTTTCTCTTAAATCAACTGTCCACATTTTTGTAGTTGTAACTTCAGTGAGACAGTCAAAGCTGACTCCCCCCCCCCCCCCCCCCCCCCCGCCCCCGGTAATTTTATACAAATTTAGTGTTGATAACATATGAACGAGGAGAGAAATCAGAAAAAAATAATTTAACAACATTTAACTCCCGAGTTTCAAAAACAGCTTTTGGATTTAAACTTGCTTCAGAACTATAAAGATACTAATTAAAAAGTTATATCAGTAAATTTGCAATAAAATAATCGTGCAAAAGGTTAATAAAAAAGAATAAATATTTCTCTTTTTGAAAATAGGTTCTGTATGTCATTTAACAATGCCCCCAAATTGTGGAAACATAGGCATCGAATTTGATGCTTACATGTATTTGCTTCTCAACAGCTTCAATATCTTTGATGTATTTAAAGGTGATATTTGTTTTTTTTTGAATATCCTTTATTTTTCTATATTATTTTCGGGGGGGATGGCAATTGCATGTGGATTAATCGGAAGTGTATCTGGATTAGCTACAGAACTTTAACTATATCTGGATATTCAATATGTTTTGTTCTGTTTTGTTAAAATAGTAAGAATCTAGAATTGTAGAAACGTATTTATTCAATTTAAGACGATGAAACAGAGTATTGAGGAAAAAATTAATGCACAACAAAATTTGACGATCGTGAGGTCGTGACGTTCTCTACCAGCTACGTCAAAGTCGTGTTAACATGTCGTACCAAAATTGTCCTAAAATGCTTAAAACACACAATATCTTTGATATCTTTGTATATTTATAACCAGAGATGTTTGACTAATCGGAATTGACAAAAAAGTGAGTTTATAAAATTTTGACCTTAGGGGCTCCTTCTCGCGACGGCAGACATATATTTATCCTTTTATGTATCGTTAAGTTTTAGACATACATGCAAAATAGTTCATCGGAAACAATGACAAAAATATTGCGATATATAAAATAATTTATTCTGAATTCATAAATAATCAAATTTGAAATTTTAGTCATGCATTTGTTTTTTTCTGTCAATAAAGACGAAGGATCACAAAATCGTCAAAAACCCATTCACTTATGATAAGACCAAATGAAGATTTTATAATGATTGGGTATCCTATCTCTTGATTGTTTTTATGCTCTTTTTATAAGTACGTTATAAAATTCATGATTTTGTTTAATTTTATAGCTTCATTTTTGTAGAAAATGATATAATGACAAAAGAAATGTTTACCTTTCACTCGTCCATCATATTCTCTGTTCGTCACAACGGTCGTACCAGGGTGAGGTAAGAGAAACCCTCCGATATTTGGAAAAAATTTACTGAGCTTTTTCCGCAGTTTCTTCGATTCCTCATGCTGATCTGAGTTTATCTGTAAAAAATATAATAAACTATACTTTAATATTTCAATTCTTCTGAATGATTACTTTCACAGAGTATATATACATAGTTATGTTCTTTCATGATAATTAAAATTAACCTCTAGTTGCTTTTTAATGTAACGGTCTCCACCATCTTTTCCATAGGGATACTCGTAGGGAGATGCCCAATCTCGTATCAAATAGATGAATTTCTTTAAAAGAAAACAGCTACTGTGATATGCCAAAGTATCACCTTTTAACAATTTTCATTTCATATATTCTCATCCAATTCACCTTTATCTACTTAACCATGTCTATTGTTTACTTTTATATAGTTAAATACATCACATTAACATTTTAAGCATTATTTTGTTACTTAAAAGCCGAGCATACTTACTGCGTTGTTGAAATCAGTTTCATTTGATTTTCCTGTAAGCTCCAATTTCCAACTGTAATACACTTATAAAACATTGTTTAAATGTTTGAACCTCTCTCTCTCTCTCTCTCTCTCTCTATCAAAAAAAAATTGATCAAAAATATTTTTGTTCAAATTTACAATGGTAATACTGTAGGATATTCTTTCAACAGACCACCAGTCATCCTCCTTTATCAGTTATGTACACTCTCTAGTGGTGTCAAAGAGTGACGTAAACACACGTCTACTACATCATCAAAAAAATGACGAGTTCTGTGAGAAAGCAGAAGTCTTGTACAAATGTCGTTACTGTCAACGATCTAGCCTAAGTTTTGGTACTATTAGATGCAGGATTGAACGTGGAGCGTGTAATTAAAAACCTGTCTTTAAGTGAGCGATGGGGGAAAAAGAAGAGATTGCAAAATAAACAGCTTACCGACCTTAAAAAAAATAGGTATTGTGAAATGGAAAGTCGAGAACATGAAATTTAAAAAAAGAAAATCACCAAAACTATATTTCAAAGAACTCAAACACTGCGGCTTTTATGTGAGTCGTGTGAATTTAATAAATCATTTGCGGATAGTAAAAATGAAAAGGATTTAAACAGAACGGCAACATAATTTAAATCTCGCTCGTACTTCCCAATCAGTCAACAGCATTTTATAAACTCAAAACAGATTCAACCGTCCTGAGATTTGTGAATGAGAATTATTTTATTAAATTATTTTTTCCCAAAACTAATATCTAATTGATATTTTATAGATTGTTAAAAATGAAATTAATTAAATATTTTTATGAATTACCTTTAAAAAAAACCAAGAGGCCAATAGGCCTTAACGGTCACCTGAGTACCATAGCTCATAGACAAATTATTGAGGAGTCCCATAAATGCATTTAATTCCGTTTAATTTTGGAGTATAAAATTATGATATTGTAATGACATCCCTTCCCTGCTTGAAATTTTTTGGAAATGACCCTTAATCCTTTAGTTTAGCAAAAGACCTGTATTTCGTAACAGAGTGTAACACCTACTACTAAAAGAGATGCAGAGCTTCCATTCAGAGTATTTTTCTGGGTGTGTTTATTTCTAAAATAGGTTTTGTTTTATTTTTATATGTTTTCATAGATAAACTAAAACAAGGTTGATAGTATAATACTTATTACTTTACTAATAACAAGTCTACTTGTTTATTGAAAAAAAAATTAAAAACTGTTTTTGTTCCAAATAATTAAAATACATAACTAATGCATAACTATTTTGATTATACAACTTCTTAATTACAATATATTTAATGATTAATTACTGAATATGAACAAGCGAAGGAAGATATCTCCATTATGAAGAAGCGAAGGAAGTTAACTCCATTAACTGTTATCATCCTTTTCCCTGAACTCCTTAGTTTTATTCAAATATACTGAACAAAAAAAAAGAAAGGTATAGCATACATAATTTGTTGTCAATTTATTTAAAATCAAAGGATCAGAACAGTGTTTGGTTATGATAACAAGGCACCAATGTTTGACAATATTCTTTTGTAAAAAGTCACTTTTAGAAACACACGGGCTTAGAACACTCTTCTGATCTACCCTGGGGTCACAATAGAATTTCACAAGTTAGTACCGTGTAAGGTCCATACAGAGTAATGATTGCACAGAGAAGACTTATAAGACGATAATAAATAAAGCTTATACAAAATATACTTAAGATATATTTTATAGAAGGTTGGTTTATAATACATGAACGAAAGAAATCATTCTAAGATATTCTAAAAAGCTGCTTAAACAAAGGACACGTGTACATGTATTGAAAAAAAGGGGATATGGTGACGCTTTCAATACTTCGACACACTTTCTACGCATTGAGGATACATATTGTTGAATTACATGCCCCGGGATATTATTGCATTCGTCCTCTAGTGCTGTTGCCAGTTGCAAAAGATTCTGAGGCTGAGGTCTGCGCATCCTTATTCTCCTACCTAACTAGTCCCAAACGTGTTCGATTGGCGAGAGAACAGGAGATTTTGAGGGCCAGTCTAGCTTGTCAACGTTGTTCTGGTTTAGGAATTCTCTTGTTGCTCAAGCCGTGTGAGCTGTTGCGTTTTCCTGTTGGAATGTTAGACCAAGGCCATTGGTGCGCAGATATGGCGGTACAACGGTGGAGGGAATTCAATCTCTATATCTTTGAGATGTTAAGGTACCATTCGAATTCACTACAACAAGTCGTGTTCGGTTTCCACCACAAATTCCTCACCAAACTAGTACACTACCACCACCAAATCTGTCTATTTCTGTCACACAGCAACCAGCAAAACGCTCTCCATGTCTCCTCCAGACACGGGTTCTTCCATCGGCAAACTTCAAACTAAAAAGAGACTCGTCACTAAAGAGATCTCTGGACCAGTCTTGCACCCGAAAGCGCGAATGGTGCCGGACCCAGTTCCGTCGGGAGGTCTCGTGTCGATCTGTCAGTTCTGTTCCTTTGTACGGTCTACGGGCTTTCAAACCGCAACGCTTTAGTCTGTTTCGTACCGTCTGAGAGCTAATCCTCCTTCCTTAAGCATTTTGAGCTGAATCTACCACGGTTTAAAATCCGTTTCTCAGACGAAGCAACGGGATTTGCGGTCTTCCCTAGGGGTGGCTATTCTAGGTCTTCCACTGCCGGGCCGGTCATCGGTAGATCCAGTGGTCTGAAAACGTCTCCAAAGAAGGCTGATCGTATTCTGATACGTTCCGACTGTGGCTGCTACAGCGTTTTGAGACATGCCTGCTTGGAGTATCCCAACGCAGCGTTCACGGGGCATTTCAAAAATCGCATTTAATGAACTAATTTTTTTAATTTCTTTTTGACAGACAGCAAAGAGTTTCTTTGCAAAGAATTTTGCAGATACACGTGGACTTACTGTGTGTAGCACGGGCTTCTACCCATTGTACTCACCGTCAGGAAAAGGGCGTTACAGTTGAATAATCAGAATTTTTTCATCACAATAGAATGTAGTTTAACTCTGTTATATAGGACATTTATTGTGAAAAAATTTTGTTCGGACGAAAGTAAAACGAAATTGTACACTTGCATATATGCCTTTCGTTTTTTGTTCAGTATATATAATATGAGAGTAGAAAAGACAATATTTCTAACATTTAATACATTTTCACTTTATAGCCAAAGTGGCCCAACCCTAGAGCTTGAACCCCTGACCCAGGGGTCATGAATTTTACAATTTTGGTAGAGGGCTTCATGGACTTCATAACCATGCATTCATGGAGAATATTCAAGAAGAATATTTTTTTTTGCATATTTTGCCCCGCCTGTGGTCCTCCGGGGGAGTTAGAGCCATTAATTTTACAATTCAAATTTCTCTTACCACAGAGATGTTTCACACCATTAATAGTTTTTTTTTCATAAGAATTAAAAAAGTAAAATTGTTCACACACAGACGACAGACGAAAAGCAATTTTAAAATGTCACCTTAGTGACTCAGGTGACCTAAAAACTAAACGGCTATTATATATAATTTGTTAGATCTCAAAATTTTACAATAGAGTGGCGTATAACATATCTCAAATAACCCTTTTCATAAATACTAAATACCCATACTTGTAAAAAAAGTCAATTGAATTTAATGTAAAGGAAGAATTTCAAGAAAGGTAGTTGATAGGTTATCCTTTTTTACCCGGAAGAAATGACCGCTTTAATACAAAATCTCACTATACAATAGGAAGCTACAAAATGATCAGCATTACATCGTTTTTACCCAGGATATTTTTATTATTTTTATTATGTCGCTTGCAAAGCAAAATACGTTTAGAGTTTTTATACTTAGATGTTTAATGAAATCTGACAAGCTGGAGGGGTGGGGGCGGGGGGTTAAAGTAGAAAACTCAGGACTGATTTGTTCACACAATTTAAAAGTTGTTGTATCAACCCTGAGGGATTTATTAATAACTAACAAATCAAATATGCATAACGTGTTGTTAGAATAACGTGGAAAAGGTATAATTCTTGACGATCAAATAAAAAAAATTACCAGAGCAACAAAACACATTTCTGCTATTGAAAAAAGTTTGGAAGATAAATTAAACTAAGCCTAAAGTAGTCAGTAAAAGGATCGATAAATATTAGGAAATACGATTGCTGTTTTTAAAATGACGGATAAAAACTAAAATCAACCTCCAAATGCTGTAAATCATCTTCCTGAAGCTGTTGCATGAGGTTGTAGATCTGAAACGGTATTTAAAAAAAATGTCACCCACATAAAAGCCTATATAAAAGCAATAGTTTTGTTGTATATAATATACTTTTCCATGTAGTATCATGGTATCAAGTAACAAATGTAATTTCAAAGAAAAGAAATATACTTAACAAACCTGAACCGAGCTTATTAAATTGGTAATAGCAAAAAGGCTAGCACAATCTTTTACGGTAGACTCATTGTCAAAGACTCCTTGTGTGTCCATAAGTAGCACAGTTATCTGGTGTAAGATGAAAACAAAGACAAACAGATAGTACCGGTTTAAAAAACGAAGTCCTGAGTAATGTCTTATTACATTGTAGCAAAGCAAACTTTCCTAATACGACGTAATAATTTTATTGTATTATTTCATGAGCATTTAGAGGGATATATGATGGTGCCCATATTTATGCGATATTATTTTCAAGAAGAAGAAGAGCTCCATTTACAAATATATCAAATATTCAAATTTCAAAGTTAAAAAAGCTAGAGTTATAAATATTTTCTTTACTAAATGACAGTTTATAGCAAAAATAAATCAGCTATAAGCTAAATAAATACATTTAAGGAAGATCTGGTGGTTACTCTGTTGACCACTTAGCATTTTTAAAGAACAGAGGACATTCACAACTAACCTTTTCCCCATCTTTGTTTTCACATATGAACGGTTTGCTCCAGATGTGGATTCCAGAAGTGACTCTTTCGGTTCCACCTCGCCATTTAAATCCTTTTATTTTATCATTTTTTCTCAACCAATTGCCCTTCCATTTTGCAGGGGAGTTAAACAAGCATATGGAATCGAAGATCCATGTTAATCCGCGAAATAACATATCATGGTTATTTGACACCTATTCAGATAATAAAACATCAAAACGTAAACCAAAATCAAATCACAAATATCAACGACACCTTATCAAATATGCTGTGTTACGTAGATTTAAACATTGATGACGTCATGACTAAAAATAAAACGACGAGTAAATTTGATCGAGAAACATTGTTAACAGATTCGCAATATAAGTAATCTAAGAACTCTTATCAAGTATTTTGGAGTGTTTTGTTGAGAATTTAACAAGAAAATACAGGTGCATATGTTAATTTTATCAAACATTTGCTAAAAGGTATGTAGTTATGCTTTTATCTCTCGGATAGGATTCCCTCTGTCTTTGTTAACGATATAAAAATCCGACGAGAACAACACTACTCCGTATATTTTGAAGTTCACATTTAAATCGTATCAATTGTTTGAACAATGCTTTACTTCAAAAGTGCTTCTAGAATCCCGTTTTATGTGTTGCATTGATGCA
Organism: Magallana gigas; assembly: GCF_902806645.1. NCBI lineage: Eukaryota > Metazoa > Mollusca > Bivalvia > Ostreida > Ostreidae > Magallana > Magallana gigas. The sequence continues at coordinate 42,037,172 of NC_047563.1, forward strand.
GCATGACCTTTTCCGGTCAAACTGTATAAAAGTTAGGAAGGTTTTTAGAGAACCCGATGAATAACTATAAAAATAAGAACATATGATTCTAGCAGCTGTTTTGATAAAACTGGGATGTTTTTCCATCACTTGATACGTTAAATGTTTTGTGGAAACCGCGGGGTAGCGTTGTTCTATCTCAATTTATATTAAAAAATATAAGTAAGCTATTTATAATTATCACGTGATAATGTACTACCCGATTTTATTGCAGTGACATCTATTTCATCGGAAAATAATAATATCGTTCCCTAACCTACCCGCGTTATGACATCCAACAACGTAAAAGAAAGAATTCATAAGACACAGACATGATAAATTTCTCATAAATCGATCAATAATTACCTTTGATTGTGTTTCCAAGTATTTCAAAAAAAATCCGAGGAGAAACGATTTCCCCTTCCTAAAGGGTCCAGCGATCGATATAATTACAACAGGATTTTCTTTGACATCTGGATGAAACATTATCTTTTCAAGGTTTTCAATGTTTATTTCTAATATATGTAATTTTTGGCCATCCTTGGTCTCATTTTTTATTCTAATTATCTGCAGAGGTTCATCGTTATCGGAAACATCTGTAATTGTTATATAACTCTATTAATATAAGTCATTAATAAAGTGAGAAAAAAGAAAAGCAAATGCCTTATAATTTACATGATACTTAGGGTTTTTAAAATAAACAAACCCTAACACGTAAAGATAAGAAAATACCAATCCCTACCCACGTTTTCACATCGAAACAAACGTGGGTTTTTTTTTTTTACACAATAACGACATAATGGACATCCCAATTGTCAAGTCACCTGCGCAATTGTTTGCTAAACGTCATATAGCGTCTCCAAAATGAACATATCGTTATAAAACAGCGAATGGCAATTCAATTTATAATCCCCAATTAACCACTTTAAAATTCTATTAATCCCATTTTCGGAATTTGATTTTAATTAAAATATTGTATAATCATTAAAAACCTCCCCGGGGCCAATTTTCCTGGACTGTATGAGTTTTGCTTATTCGTGGGGATGTAAATGTTGTAAATGCATCAGTTTTTGGTTTAAGTAAGAAAAACTAACTCTTTCAAAATTCGTTTTTGTCGAGGATGTAAATTCGTGGGGGAATGCTACCAACGAATTCCACGAATATTGAGCCGCCACAAATTCTTATGATTCCAGTGGTCAGTGTCAAATGGGACGACCAATAAAGAGTCCAACAAGCTGGTCAATATTTCACTATTTGTCGTGCGACTCAAGCTTTGTTTACAATTTTGTCAATTCCCGATGTACAAGATTCTTGTACAAACTGACCCATAGGCAAAATGGGAAAAGAATTAATGTAGTTACAAAGTTAATTCTTTTCGCTATTAATATGATTTTGATAATAAGAATTTAAATAAATACTCAATTCATATACATTTTACTTTAATTAAACCCCTCAAGCTGATTAATAAGGATAATCAAACCAAGTTCTCGCCATGATTGTTTTTCATTATGTGACAGACTATTTTTCAGGCGTTGACAAAGCGTGTGTAGTACGACCTCGGGTGAGAAAATATAACATCAGCAAATAAATACTGGCTTGCTGACATCTCATACGAAAGCACTCCTTCTACAACGGTACATGTAGCATTTGGAATCAAGGGCAGCTTATCTAATCTAGAGATAGAGCCAATAGTTACACATATTTTTAAAAGTCATTTCTCTGCAAAACCAATGTTATTTGTATGTTGAAAAGTTGATTACAAAATTGATTTACAAAGTTGATTTATTTGGAGCCTTGTTTCAACCACTTTTGAAATAAAACCACTATTGAAATAAATTATTTCAATAGTGGTTGGGAATATGTTTCATCAGAAAAATCACTTTGCAACCACTATTGAAATAAAACCACTATTGACATAAAATATTTCAATAGTGGTTTGGGGTGTATTTTTTTGAGGAATCACTTTGCAACCACTTTTGAAATACAACCACCACCGAAGTAATTATTTCAATAGAAGTTAGGGGTGTATTGGGGATTTATCATATTATAAGAATCACTTTACAGACACTTTTTAAATTCAACTACTATTAAAATTATTTTTTCAATCGTAGTTGGAAATGAATTTCTTAATAAATACTACTTTGTTATCACTATTGAAACACATTTGGAAAGACAAAAGTTGAATATCTTTTTTGCAAACTATTTTCAAATGCAAGAAACACTTTTTTTGTATTTGTATTTTTTTTTATTAGAATCGCTGTGCAGCTACTATCAAACAATATTTCTTAAATAATAATAGTTGGGAATAAATTTCTTTTCACATATCACATTTGTGAAAAATTATTCCTATATAGGTCGTGGATGTATTTCATTATAAGTTTCAAATTGCAATTAATTATTCAATATTATTTATAGAAAAAATATCATTATAAATATTACTATTGAGATAAATTATTTCAACTATGGTTGGCGATGCCTTTCATTTCAACCACTATTGAAATAAATTATATCAGTAGTGGTTAAAAATGCGTTTCTTTACAACCACTATTGAAATAAAGTATTTCAATTATAATGGTTTGGATGTGTTTCAGTTTTTTTGTGTATTATTCAGTCTGTGTGTACAACGCGTTCTTTTCCGGTAGGGGAATTTCTTAATATAAGAAGTATGGCTTATGAAATGATGAATTCCTTTTTATTAATGATTTAAAATCAGATGTTGTAAAAAGGTAAAATATCTTTAAAAACTTACAAAGAAGTGTTTACCTTTTCCTTTTCTAGATATTGTAAAATGGATAATCCCTGCACTTGTTGTCATTATTTTGATAATTAATAAGGCAACAATAACCGTGATTACAACACATACAAAAAATGATTGTATGCTTGTTTCGTCCATGGTATTACCGACTTCAGTATAAGACATTGTTGGAAATCTGTAAAAAAAAAAACAAAAACCAAAAAAACAAACAAAAACAAATAATTTTAAAAAAACAAGATTTGAAATATAGAGACACAACGTGTTTATATACATTGGCAAAATTATACCGTTTAATAGGCAAACTGAATTCATGATATGTTTTTTTTCTCGAGATATTGTAAAAAATATCTTATGGAACAGAATGCACATTAATATGCACATAAAAACTGAGATACGCGTTGTAGAACACACAAGTCGTGGCTGACAATCTGACGAAAGAAGAAGGATCTGTTTTACAAATGTTGAAAAACAGGGACGACATAGTCGTTTAAAAAAACAGACATAGGATCCACAGTGTTGTCCTAGACAAACAAGTGTATTCAGCTGAAGCCAACAGAAAAGTGGCAGACGATCGTTTCTGCAAGAAACCGAAGTATTTCCAGCTCTAATGACTGACACCTTAGACGAAATGTATGATAAGAATGATATTTGTGTCAGTGTTTACAAAACACTTCGCCCAACCAACTGTAGACAGGGTCAATTTTATCTGCTTTCAACAAATAACAAGGAAGGAATGCTTAAACGCCCTTTCGTCAGTGCCATTGGTATCCCCAAGGAGGAAATATCTGAATTTATAGATTTACACCTCCGTCCACATGTAGAAGATTTAACATCATACCTCAAGGACAATTCAGGTTCTGATACAAACACCTTTCTCTGCCCTTCCAGACCAAACTTTTTTTTTAGTTACGATGGATGTCACTTCCTTGTACACGAATATTCCTCACAGTGAAGGTATCGAGACCTGTAGGGAGGTTTGGGACAGTAGAACGATCCAGCATCCATCAACCGAATCTTCACTCAAGCTCCTTTGACATGTTCTCAAGCTGAACAATTTCATATTTAATAGCGATTCTTACATATTAAAATATTTACATTCCCAATATTTTTTGCATGTAAAGTGTGTGAAAAGACCCTGCAGTTATAAGACCGTAACACACACAGAGTACTAAAAGGTTAGAATGACTAGTTTTATTATGACGTCACAAATGTTGAACGCTGTAAAATACAACGTCACAAGCGGGAATCAAAGTTCACGCTTGTGGCTGTTACAGTGGCTCTTCCATTAATTTGAACTTACCCTGAGGATAAAACAGAAGCGTTGACGTATAAATCACATTTGCAGACAAGGCAAGAAGTTAAACAAATGTAAATATAAGCATTAAATCATTATTTTTTGAAAGATATAGTCTCATAACTGCAGCGGTGTGTGCATACACATTTTCATAACGCGCTAGCGTGCGTTACTCAATTTGTATGCACACACCGCTGCAGTTATGAGACTATATCTTTCAAAAAATAATGATTAAATGCTTAAGTGAAACAGCTCTTGGCACCAAAATGGTTCCCTGTTACGCCAAGATATTTATGGGGGATTTAACGGAACCTGTTCTTTAGAGCTCCTTTCAAACCTTTGAGCTGGTTGCGGTTCTTGGACGATTTTGAGATTAAATGTGCCAAAAACCGAAACTGCTTAAATGACTTTATTGCCATTACCAACGCTCTTCACAATTCGAATAAATTCACAGTGCATATATCTTGTTCCAAAAATGTACTTTTGGTAACTAAATCAACTCTGGAAGATAGTGAAATAAAATTCAGTGTCCATAAGAAACCCACTAATCCTCTTCCATATCCCCAGCCATCCTGCCGACAACCCCCGTACTTTTAGAAGAATTCCTACAGGATCGAAAACCTGAACCAGACTGATATGTTCTTCTGATGAAATCTTTGAAGAACCTAACGGGATATATAATCCAATCTATGTGATCGAGGCTAAAAAGCCAATAGAGTTTGAACTGCAATTGATGAGATTGTTACAAAAGACAAGGAAAACCCTTTTGCAGTATATACAGGAAACAGACAAAAACAGGGTTCCACTCGTTACTACATATACATGTGTATCACCCCGCCCTGAAGAACCTTAATCTGCAATTAGTCACACTAACAAAAGAAAGGCTGACTTTTTAAAGGATCCGCCAATGGCTGCATTTAAACACCCTAGGAACTTATAATTATATACCGACATTTTGAATCGGACACAAGCTCCGATTCATTGTAAACTCAATACCTTAGATTAATTTAATAATTCGAATCTCAACAAAAGCTCCGTGCGATTTTACAACGGGGGTTTAAATTGTCCTTTATTAGCTCTGACGTAAATTTGATTCGCTAATCAACTCAATCAGGCGTGAAGTTGGCAGTCGATGGGTGACTCCAAACCTATCAACCGCTTTGCCAACACCATCTTTAACACTGTAAATCAAAACTGTTTAAAACGTAGTTGTTGTTCTGTTTCTAGTTTCTTTAGTAGTATTAGTTGTGATGCTAGATTTTGTTTTCTTTTTTTTTTTACCCATGTCATTTTTTTCTTGTGTCCTGAAGAAGGGACTGAATGTCCCGAAAAGTTAACAAAATCAATTGTTTGTGCCGTAAGCCATTTTTAGTGTTGTATATTATCAGTTTATTGGCTTAGTATCTATATATTAGATCCAACACTTTAAATATACCTAGTGTTGAGTGGTGTTGATAATATTAACTGCTTTATATATATATATATATATATATATATATATATATATATATATATATATATATATATATATATATATATATATATATATATATATATATATATATATATATATTCATAAAATCCTTTTTCTTGGTACCGGGGATGAAAAAACACAAAAATAAGTCCAATGCCCAAACAACTTTTATCTATTTTATATTTCCTAACTTAGATAAGCTACTTTTACTTTCAATATTGCCTTAAAGTTCCTATGATTTGCCATGTTTCTATGTTTGGTCTCTGTTACCATGGCAACAGTAGCCCTTGGCAACAAATTAATTGCCTATAGTTCCTAATTTAGCTTCTTATTTCATCAGTATGTATCATTGTATATAAATAAAATTAGTGACTATTTTTACACATGCATATAGACAGAATTGATTTAAATACTAATTTCCTTTGAAAATATACAAAGTTGAAATAATTACAGTCTTTGGGTCAAGCACTTTTTTTATTCGTGTTTGGTAAAAAATACATATTGAAAAAGAACAATTTTTCTTCGATATCCAGTTTAAAATTTAAAAAGAGTTAAAACAAAACAGTGAAATAAAATTGCTGAGCATGAAATGAAAATTAATTTTTGAATATATCATTTCTATTTTCTTTTTCTATTGTTTATTTTTATAGAAATACTACTTATGTACATCAATTGATCTTAAAGACATAACAAATGGAGACTGTTGAATTAATGAGCTGTAGCTTGTTAATGTCTCTCTTTAAAAAACAACTATATAGTCATTGACGGAATATTGTCATTAATTAAAGACAAATCAAAACTTATATATATAAACTACATCACGAACAGGGAGATTCCAGACAAAGACAATACTTACATATAAACTTATTAAAATGACTTATTGAACAGGCATTGTGGGATTTCCCTTATAAATTTAAAAAATCCTGAACCAATTTGGATATCAAAAGATAAAATATATACAAAAGTAGTAAACAACAATGGCAGGATGATCCCCCTTAGAACAAACATCCAAAAGTTAAGGTGTATTGTTCTGTTAAGATCCTGACAAGCATTGATAAACACTATGTAAACATAACCATTGATTTCTGATACTGGCCGACTATATTACATTTATGTCTTTTAAAGGAGCATGGTCACGATTTTGGTATAATTCTATTTTTATGTTTTTATTATTTATAATGATTAAGAAGTGCATTTCTAATTATCAAATAAAATTTGAGAGTCATTTGTAGAGTTATAAGCAAGATACAGGCTCACAATTCTTTGTCATGTAAACAAGACTCGTGCCCTGTTTTTGTTTACATAGGTTCAATATACCAGAAAACAATTTTTTTCTAGCTTATTTGTCTTTTTTTTTAAGCATAGATAAACAGTTCCTAACGTGTAACAAATTCGTTTTAGGTTTAAAACTGAAATTTTTACACCAACGTTCAAAAAGTAAACAAACGCTTTGTTTACATAGCAAAGAATTTCAAGCTCTGTAACTCGCTTATAACTCAACAAATGACACTTAAATTTCGGTTGCCTTTCAAAAATGCCTTTATCTTAAGTTAATATTAAAATCGGAAAAATATTTTTTTCCCAAAATCGCGACCATGCCCCTTTAAATGTGTGTAAAAGTATTTAGGATGGTAAGGTAGGGATGGTGGTGGGTTAACCAGGTAAATAAACACGATTTTATAAACTTGGGTAAAACAAAAAAGATATCCACGTGATCAGAATTTTAAAAAATTCATTGGCTAATGACCAGATAACAAGCACCAACAATGCAAAATGGACGACTTAGGCTAAAAATAACCATAAAAACCGAAATCTATTATTAGAATTTCTAAGAATAGAATTTGCGATACAATGATGTCAAAAAACCTATTATGTAACAATAATATTGATCAATGTAAAATGTTGATATGATAATGCTTAAAACAGTAAAACAAGTTGAATATTATATACGGTAATACTAAATTCAGTCAAACAAGTTTCAGAATGCAAAGGTATTTACTTTCATTTTGATGAAATATTACAGCTCTTCCTCAGATATATATTTCTCTACTATAGACGATCTCAACTAACAAGCATGTTATTTGCATATTATTACGATTTTTCAATTAAAGGCTTAACGATTAAAAAGAACCTTACAAATTTAACATGCATAATATATAGACAAAGGCGGCTACAGAAATTGAATTAAATATTCTTTTGATTAGAAATTGCTTTAGAGATGGACAGATTTTATAAAAAGCTATACTGCATGCGCGGATCTAGATGGGAAGCGGTGCTTCGGGGGGGGGGGGGGGGGGGTGGTCAAGATCCCCCTTCCCCTGCAAAATTCATATGTTTACATTTTCATTATAAAATTACCAAAAAATGCCTCAGACAACCCCCCCCCCCCCAGACAAACACAAAATACCTTTGGACCCCCCCCCCCCCCCCCCCCCCCCATCCCCTTGGAAAATGTTCTGGATCCTGTGCATGCTATACTTGTATGAACATTACTTGTATTGATCAACATTCTTTAATGCTTTATAATATAACGTTTAATTAGGTTTGATCCAGTGTTCGTTTGCCACCCTAAAGGTTTTATGTCAGCAATACACACTTACTTGAGTGGACGAAATATATGAGGCGAGATGTAAGCCGAGTCCTGTGGACAGCCGTCTATTGTTGAAAAACTGACAACGTTTAATTACCATTTATTAGAACAATTTTAACAACACATTTTCCAATAATGACACAATTCAATTCAAGATGTCTCCGTTAAGGCCAGTTAACAGGGTAAACAAAGCTGTAAAAACCTTGTCGTATACATCAGAACGCTACCGTGTGTACAGCACAATTGCCTAAAATTTTAAATCTCTCCAGAGTTATACATTTCACGCAGGCCAATTGTGCTTCTTTTTATTCTGTAATGCAAGTCGTATGAGAGTCTTAAGCCAATCAGAAGCCTGGAATGTGATTCATTAACTATTTTCTATTTTAAGACATGTAGGTATGCATAAGTTAATGCAGTCAATAATATGAATTTGAATCAGGTAATGGCTTTCTAAAAAAAGTTTGTTTGACTTAACACAATTTTTCCATAAGAAGCATAAATTCAATTAATTCATTAAAGTTAATTGAAATTTTCGCTGCAAACTCAGACTCAGCTAGTAATTATTATTATTTTTTTTCTCTAGTAAATAAATATTATTGGGAATTGTGTTATTTAATTTTTATCAGGGAAGTATCACCTACGAGAGAACCGGGGGTTGCAATATTAAATTATTTGTCAATGATTATTTTTTTTGCTTTTTAGCACAGTTACATTAAAATGTCCACTACAACGTATATAACTTTTACGACTACGTTCTTACCTTTTAAGGTGGTCCGAAATATCTGACGTTTTTCTGGCTTTTTTAACGATTTTGATATTTACTTGCCAGGAAAAATCAAAATCGTTAAAAAAGCCAGAAAAACGTCATATATTTCGGACTACTTTTAAGGGAGATATTTTGGTAGTAATTATTCCCCTTTTCTGGTATTATGATTGTTTTTAACAATTTCAATTTTCTGTATTCTTTCATTTAATGGGATCTATTTGCAAATGATATTCATTGATTTTGAGAACGACAACAAAGGACTATGTGCGGTATTATGCATTTTTGCCCCCAGAATTAAAGTTTTTTCAGGAACTTTAAAAATAAGTTGGAAAATAGTTTAAATTATTTTTAAAAGAAGGATGTAAAAGGTTACCACCAACATGATGTCATAATGTAGAAATTATCGATGAGGTCATGAAGATTGCCTTATCTTGATAAATTGATTTTTTTGATAAAATGTTTTGTAGCGAAATATGGGTGTTTTCTGATGGTTTTTCGACTGGAAAACATTGAGCGCAGGCTTGCTCAAGTACCATTTTTTAGTATTATGTGTATAATTATCTGAACGAAAACATATGTTAAAATCGTACTTGAGCAGACCTGCGCCCTATACTTCCAAATGCAAAATATACAGCAACAATGAGAATATTTTCATTTGTTTGCAATTTTCCGGGAGTTAGGTCATTTGGGTGACGTCATAGATAAGCAGCGAATGAGCAATGATGACTAACATCAAGATTTAAGTGATAGGCGTCCACTGTACATTGGTTTATGAAGATTTGATTTATATACAGTAATATTTAAAAATTGGTTAAAATTGGGGGCAGATATTTGACCAAACCGCACATAGTCCTTTTAAAATTGTTCACAACATTGGCTTTTTTATATAGCAATATCACAATTCTATCAATATATTGCTGAAATCAGCACTTTAAATTTTAAAGTTTTTGATCCTTAATTTGAACAAAATGTGATGACACATAAAAAAAATTGTCAATGAATTTTTTTTAAACGATTTCATATATCAACCTTAGCATGTGGTTTATAACTAACTGGCATTTAAGAGAGATTGTACAGTTGGGATCACCCCTACTCCTTATTTTGGAATTTTGACCTTTTGTTACAAATTCTGTTTGGAACAATAAAAAAAGTTATGCATTATTTAGATTTATCAATTAACATGAATTGATCATTATCATAATATATACCTGACTATATTAACCGTGATAGTGGAAACAAAACAGCCAAGATTTAAATTGCTTTGTTATGTTATGATGCCAAAACCAAAGGCTTATCTGTACACGGTATGCTCCAGAAAATTTGGCTTTTTAAAATGTTTGACATGATTGAACCTATTTTTAGCTCGTTCACTTAACCAGTGTGTAAAAAGTATGAATGAGGCATTGAATCTCATCTTCTCGGGCCTTTCCGGCAGGCTCAGAAAAACACCTCAAATGTATTTACATTATCGGATGTTAGAAATTTAAACAAAATGGAGTCGGTTCTCATTAAAAAACATGTAAGTATCGACTAGACAGCCTTGTATGTCGCTTCTGTAAAATTTAGAGTATATCATTGACTTTATTTAAAGTCTAGCTCAAATCTTTAACAGGTCGTGAAATGTGTTGTATTCATAACAAGTTTTAAAAAAGGAAGGTTGTCATGGACGTCTATGCAATAAATTTGATAGGTTTTTCCAATAGGTTTTTCCAAGGCTGCCGGAAAACCCCAAGTTGCTATTGGTAGACATTATTGCTTTGCTTTTTGTCATCATCGTAAATGCTTTGAATAAACTTGCCCATGGATCTACCCGGAGGGAGTTAAATCAATAATTGACATTTGTTTAGACAACGAAATAACTAAAACTTTAAATCGAATGTTTTAAAAAGAATTTATCGACTGAACTTACATTAATTATTTGACTTACATTTCTTAAGACAGTGACGCGAGTTCCGCCCTTTTCAAGATGAATGGATTCACTCAATTGAGCGAAGAATTGGGTCATATGAAACAAAACACCTTGCTTCGGCGGTTTGATCGTCCAGTAAAAATATTCCATGCAGTATCTTTACTTTAATCCAAACATGATTTTTTATATTATGATAATCGTATAACTTTCGTTTAACCATATTGTCACACCCCTTGCGAATGTTATTCTAATTTAGACCACGTGGTTTTATTTGACCCTTTCATTTTCGCAGTAAAAGTTGTGCCTCGTTTTTATAGTCTATTTCATAAAATATAAAGGTACTTGCAGTTAAATATAAAATCCAGACGTTTATTAATTTTAAACTTTATCTTTATTGATTAGAGGATAAAACTAGTTCTAGAAATAAATGTTGCGTTTTTAAAACTGTCCCGCTCATACCTTATATTTTACTGAACTTGGGTTTTATATATAACCCGGGATGTTTTGAAACGCAACTTGTGGGTCTCCCAAATCTGTATATTGGTACCAAAGAAAACTCAAAGTCAGGATTCAAATAAAATATAGATATTTCAGTTTATTAAATATCGATAGTCCCAAGACTCTGGGAGTGTAAATATAACATAAATTAATTCCCAACTTAATGGGATTAAAATACAAATATTACAAATAGCCAAAACCCTTACTAATTGCTCGTAATCCCACATAACCGTGCGGGAGTCCCGTTCCTATAATAATTCTCCCCCTTTATATATTTTGCCTATAAACTTAAATATAATAAATTGATTTATAAAATTAGATTATTCCATCAGCTCAGCATTTACCCAACGGGATATTTCCTTGGTCATTTCCAATTTATGGCTGTTGTCCAGAAGTGGACTTGACCGTCTGATCTGCCGTGGCAGATCAAACCAACTGCCGTGCAAACAGGCAGTGCTCGTTATTTAAGGCATCGGGCTCGGCCGTTATGACGTCATACTGCATGCTATACAAACCCGCCGTTATGGGGAAAGCAGTAAACAAGATGGGAGAACTGAAACACGCGAATAACGGCGTTTTGACGATATGTATTATCGAAAGGCAATAGAGGGAATTGTGATTGAGGAATTCATGTAACGAAAGGGTGTAAATGATGCATGGAAATAATAAAGACCAAATGAATCGTCGAGGAATCTCGGGATAATTTCTCGCCGATAATTTCGACATTGATTGGTAATTGTGAACAAAGAACACATGAATAATCAAATATCTTAGTACACAGCGAATGATCATCATACGATGTATTAAACGGAAATTCACTTCTTGATATGGTGTATATGGACCTTTATTGCAACAGGGAATGTGTATTGGGATGTGAGAAATGAATTTCGTAACATAAATATGACAATAGAAATTAAAGTTTTTTTTCTGCTGTTGCAATAATTTACATGCTTAGTAGCGGTTCCCCTTTTAGGATTGATTTTTGATCCACGCCTGACCTAGTAATAGCATCAATGGTGAAAGATACTATAATATTTTATGCAGAATGTTCCTTGAAAATAGCTCGATAAACTAAGTTTTTATACTAAACAGACAATCATTCTCTTTTTAAAAGCATGGTATTGCATACCAAAAGCCTCAAACATGGCTATGATTTTATTACACAACCCAATGTTTATACTTTCAACCACGTGTAGAGTGGTTGAACACGCACGATAACTCTATTCTGAATACATGTATCATCGTTTAGATCAAATAACCTCTAGATGATGGGGAGAACATATATCTTAATAGATTTTCATGTTTTAACATACATAAAAATAGGATATGGTATGAAAAATGACCAGTACTTACGTACAGTTTTGAGAATATTATCCGAACACTTATACTTCCGCTCTTAATTTCACAGGAACTGAACAAATCTCGGTGAAATCTCGTGAACTTTCATTCGAGCACCTCTGGATTTATCACATACTTAGCAACGATAAAGAAAATATTCCGAACACATTCGCAGGGGTGCACTTGACACGCTGTCATCTTTTAAGCATCTCTGTAGCGTCACGATTCATCCCAGACCAACACTTCTGTACGTAACTGTCATAACAATAATTCCCGGATGTCCTTCATGGGCAATTTTTAAAGAAGTATAACGCAGAGGGAGTTCTGGCATTATGATTCTTGTTTCTCGAAGTTCAAGTCGTCCAATTAACTGCAAGTTCGTTTTTTTCACAATAATGTACGGTTTGTTTTTACCTTTTGTCTTTTTTTCTGTTCGAATGTTATTACGAACACTTTTCAGAACTTGATCTTTGTTGTTGCTAAGTATGTAACAAATCCAGAGGTGCTCGAATAAAAGTTAACGAGACTTCACAGAGATTTGTTCAGTTCCTGTGAAATTTCGAGCGGAAGTATAAGTGTTCGAATAATATATTCTCAAAATACGTAAGTACTGGTCGTTTTTATATCATATCCTACTTTGTATTATGTTAAAACATGAAAATCTTTTAAGATGTTTTATGTCACCATCTAGCGGTTATTTATATTAAACAATAATACTGTAAACAGAGTTATTGTTCGTGTTCAACCACGTGTAGAGTGGTTTTAGTTAAATAATGGGTGTCTGTTTTGCATAAAAAAAACCTAGTATATCGAGCCATTTTCAAGGAATATTCTGCATAAAATAGTATAGTTTGTTACACTTTTGATGCTATTACTAGGTCAGGCGCGGATCGAAATATGATCATATGGTGGATCTCTACTAAAGCATGGTAATTGTTGCAACAGCAGACAAAAACTATTTTTCTGTATTGTCACATTTATTTCTACAATGGTTGATCCAAAAGTAATGTCACACTATGCACCGTGCTTCTTACTGGCGCTGTATTGTAAAAAATGATACATCAAAATTTTCCGTATCAAATTCTAATTTGAATTAAAATTTTGATGAAAGGAGTATGTGGAATTTTATACATCTTTTGCCCCAACAATTAAAGTTTTGTAAAGTGCTTTAAAAATAAGGTGGACGATAGTTGGAATCATATTGAAAATAAGGGTGCAAAAGGTCATTACTTCAGTGACGTCATAATGTAGAAATGGCGTCATGAAGATTGCCTAACTTTGATAAATTGATGTTTTGTAGCGAAATATGGGTGTTTTCCGATAGTTTCCCGACTCGGAAACATCGAGCGCAGGCTTGCTCAAGTACAATTTTTTAGTACAAAGTGTATAATTATCTGAAGAAAAACATATGTTAAAATCTTACTTGAGCAGACCTGCGCTCTATACTTCTGAATGCAAAATATAAAGCAAAAATTAAAATATTTCCGGGAATTAGGTCATTTAATTAACGTCATAAATAAAAAGCGAATGAGCAATGATGACTAAAATCAAGATTAAAGTGATATGCGTCCACTGTACAATGATTGATAAAGATTTTATTTTTATACGACACTATTCGTAATAATTCGTTGAAATCGGGGGCAGATATTTCACCATAACGCACATAGTCCTTTCGTTGAACACCTATCAAGATATTGGTGTTTATTACATGATAAATACGTGACTACGCCGTGTCATGAATATACGTCTTTTTTAAGGTTTTTTTCTTTTAAATTACAAGCTTCAAAATTTGAAAAAGCTCCAAACAACAACATGTTTTGAAACAGATATGGGTCATTATCAAAATATGCAGCCTTTTGCGTCAGTGTCAATTTCAAGGGGGAAAAATAATGTTCTGGGGAATATATACAGTACCATTGGATTTTAGAAACTTAAACTATATTGTTGAACAAATAAATTGACAATTTTACTGCTTAAAGAAAAAAAAATAATATTATTTGTTATGAGATTTCAGTGAATTTATGTTGTCATTGAATTTTTCCAACGTCTTTAACCTACAATATCTTCAATAATATTGATGTTTTATTCCAAAAATCAACGTTAATTTTCAAAACAACATTCATATATTAATTTCTGCTATGCTCCTCAACAATTTCTCTTTTAAAAACAATGAATTTGATGAGATATATGCTTGTACAAATTTTTTTTACATCCTCTCTCTCTCTCTCTCTCTCTCTCTCTCTCTCTCTCTCTCTCTCATCACCTATCATTTCCTTTTGCGTGGAGGGGTTTGGGGTAATTGTGATGTCTTACATTAGCTCGCGAAAATACGCAGTACAGTTAAGGCGGTCAATAAAAATATGGGCAAATTTTTGTGATGAAAACACGTATACTTTAGTTAAACTGGCATGTCCTTTTTAAAATCAATAACAGTCACTCAAATGCAATATATTTCTAATATATATATATAACAGTACAATATTTTATGTTCATAGTGGTCACGTGATATGGCGGTCGCATGGTACAAGCAGATGTATTTGTGGTTTTGAGGTCATTTAAAAAATTCAATATTGCAAGGGCATAATCATGTCAAAATTCACAACTGAATTATGAAATAACTTGATGTTATATCGTAGATTTTAATAAACGGTAAGACCTTTTTAAGATAAAAATATTTGTTAGTAGAAACCGTAATTTATAATGCATATGTTGAATAATTTTGAAGGTCACAGGGTTAATTTCATTAAAAAATAATTAATTTGTAAGATTTTACAAGGATCGTAGAAGTTTTTAAGTTACATAGCATATTTCAAATTCACATGTAAAAGTTTGTCGGGATCAGGTAAGTGTATGCCCTTGCAATTAAGTGATTTATTTAGGTACTCAGATTTTAGATATACGATATTTTATACAAAACCGAGGTGGCTTCTTTATACGATGCATACTTTTAACAAAATGAAAATAAGACTATATAGGTAGCATTCTACTAATATTAATTTTAAACAAAATATTCATTTATTCTTCTCCGTTAATGTATGACATTTATTTTTCTTCGCTATAAAACTGCACGATAGCCTTCAATGAGTTAACTTAATGCGTCATTTTGAAGCATATGACGTCATATTTTGTAGTACAGCGAGAACGACATCTCGCTTATTTTTCAGTGTGTACGATATAACGGACATCAAAATTGTAAGTAATAGCATTAGTTGTTTTTAATTAAAAGATTAGTATAAGTTAATTTTACTAATAAATAATTTAATTCTGGTTGTAACGCGCTTTCTGATTGGCTAAAAAATTATTTTATATCGTATAAAGAATGTTGCCTACGTCATAGTAAGACTAACGTCAAAAACGTATCAATACGCCTGACGTTACGTTTGAATTTTGTACAATTTTACGTCATTTTAAAGGTCATATGACCGTTTTTATCTACAATGAAGAGTGAAAAAATTAAATTATAAGCAATGAATTCAATATTTATTTGTTTTATACGATATAAAATGGTTTGAAACAGTTCACGCTTTTTTATAAACCGCTTCGCGGTTTATAAAGCGTAAACTGCCCCAAACCATTTTATATCGTATAAAACAAATAAATATTGAATTCATTCCTTAAATAGATTAATAAGTACTTTCGAGGTTTGTAATATACTGTGATGTCATAATGCACATTTCCCGTACTTTTTGTCTGAACGGAGTTTATTGACAGCCTTAACTGTGCTGCGTAATTTAAAAAAAAAATTGAAATTTTCTTTAAATTGTGTCCGGATGTTCTACTCAACAATCTGTTTTCAGTATATACATTTCGGGGGGGGGGGGGGGGGGGGGGGGGGGGGGTATATAGTCCTAATTAAATTTGTCAGTTATTCTGTCCCCACTTCGTTCTCTTTTCGTTTTCCAGGCCTTTTTTGATTTTGCTCGGCAAACAATTTCAAACTTTCTCCAAAACGATGCACTATAGATAAATTATGAGTAGTTTTACTTTTGATAAACAGGTATATATATCCGTAATTGATTAAATTTGACTCTTATAATCGGATTTAATTTTCCAATAAATATAGGGTAGGATAGAGTAGACGGGACTTTTTTGCGCATATCCAACTGTACCATTCGTTCAACACAGATATTATCACTCATCGAGTTCGACTTGCTTTCAATTTTTTATCCACTGGTTTTAAAGCTATTAATTTTTGAAAATATTTCGAATTTATGTCCTGATTATATATAAATTAGCGCTGCGCTGGTGCATCTATTTACCCAAATTGACCAAAATATAACCAAATGAATCTAAAACATTTGACAAAATTAGTTTTAAACGACTCATTTTTCAATTCTAATCGGGTATGTCCTTTAGAAAAATCTTGAACCACACACATGTTTAGCAAAAAAAACGACAGTTGTTTCATTTTTTTATGGGGAGGGGGTGGTGCCGGTAAAGGACATGTATTGTTTGTGGCAGTTGGCCAATACTCTCATTTGTTATAATAGGCAATACTACATATTGATATAAAATGAAAGTTTCCAATTGCACTGTACATAGCTTCTATCATGCATTTTGACTCGCGCGATAGTTAAAAACAATTTTCAAAGCATTTAATGTAATTCAACCGATCACTTTTGGAATTTATTCTTCTGGATCCCCGCCTGATACGTCCGCCTACTTGTATATTAGAATTGCATGTACGTTGACCATATGTATATGTACACATTAACTTAATTGGCTAAGTTATGTGACGATAACATTTTTTATCAATGTTTTTGCAGGATAATTAACAAATAACAACATATTTGTTGGTTTTTGCACTGATTATTTGAGATAATTTGCCGCCATATTTTATGCATTCCACACACCACTCACAGTTTCTTTATCTGGTGTTCTGTGTGTATGGCAACAAACTGGTAAATGCACCACTCGCCCCTTGTAGCTTCACCCTGATTACATTTGATCTGGCTTAGCATAGGCGTCGGAACTGGGGGAGTGGGGGGGGGGGGGCTAGGGGCGGCTTAGTCCCCCCTTTTTTTGCAAAGTTATACCAAACCATTAGAAACATAGCATCATAGAGGCTTCAGCCCCCCCCCCCCCCCCCACAATTTTTCTCGCAGGAAAGATTATTGTTGCTAAATTTACCTTGAAAGATTGAGAAGTTGGATTCAGAAGCATACTAGCCCCCCCCCCCCCCCCCCCCCCCCCCGGATTAGGAATTTCATGATTTTGGAAGAAAAAAATTTGGGTAAGGAAGTTTTTTTTTCTTTTGGAAGTATAGGTATACCCCCCCCCCCTCCCCCCACGGATTAGGATTTCCATTATTTTTGGAATTACTTTTTTTCTCAATATTTTTGAAGATTCGTCTAGCCCCCCCCCCCCCCCACTTTCAATTTGCTTCCGACGCCAGTGCTTAGTGTAATGAAGTAGTATATTAAGTACACACATCTTTGCAGTGCTTTACATCTTTAGAGAGTTACTTACATGTACATACAAAGTAAACATTTGTAAGATTTATATGTAATTATTGTCAATATTTGTGCAAGGGGGGGGGGGGTGGAAATTACAGGGAAACTTAACTTGGCTGTGATACATATGCCTGTCTATACCTAATTTTTAAAAAAGTTTTACTGTTCTCTGCACAAGAAATCGGCAATGTGAACAAATTGGCACCCTATCATTCCTACCATTAATTGACGAGAGTATGTATCCTTCTATATTGAAAACAATGCCAAAAGTAAGACTCATAATAAGTTGTTTACTGAAGAAAAGGAAAAAAAAAGTATTATTTAATAATTCCGTATGATGTGATAATATCTCAATGATTAGTTTATAATCATAGTACTAGTGTATGCATGTATACATACTTAAAATCGATAAGTAATGCTAATATTTATTGGTGAGACCGGACTGATTATTTATATTTAGAAAGGAGGAGGTCAGTAGGTCTGGACCCCCTCGTCGGGAAATTTGGAGCTTATTAAGTTTACATAGTAAAATTATTTAAAATTGGCCAGAATTGCCCCCCCCCCACAGAACAAATTAGCCCCGCTTATTAAGTTCTCTACCATAACCGCATTTTTACACAAAAGGGGTGAATAAACTCGGGGTTTAAACTATTATTGGATGTGAAATACCCCAGGGTTCAAACGCATCAGGTGGAAATGCACCAGGGCAAACAAAATCACTTAGATCTTCGAAGCACACTGCATTATTACTAGTCTACTTAGATATTCTGTGTAAACATAAATACAAATAATTATTAAGTTAGCTAGGGAGAAGTGAACATAAGAGCATGTACGAATGATCTTTATTTAGAACAGTTTGATGTTGCTAGGATACAAGTTTCAGATCCATGATTTGATTGGTTAATTTAGATATTGAATCTCGAATTTCGAATCTTGAATCTCGTATTTCGAATCTCGTATTTATAATCTCGAATCTCGAATGATCCTTCTCGGCTTTCGTACATTTCAGATATCTGTGAAATACTTTTTGTCTCTAGATCCAGGAATAAAAAGGCTGGACATGCGAAAAGTGATGCGATGCATTTTTTGCTTCGATGGAGAGAAATCACGAAAAAATGTGCTCGAATTGACATATGAACCTAAAATTGAGAGTTAACAGGGTACCCTTAACGTGGTTCCACCATCTAATTACAGCCTATGTCATATTAATTGATAAATTAGATAGAAAGAAGACATACGCTCTGAAGGAAAGTTAATGATATGTTCTTGTATAATGAGCTATATTATAAAACCACGTTCATGACGTCTTGAAGAGACTTCGACAAAGTGATCGCACATTAAATAATCCAATATACTATATTATTGGTTGCAAAATGAGTAATTAGTTACATTATGAAAACAAAATGATAAAGACAATATCTTTAGAGCATCGTGGCCAATTTGTATAAAGTACTAAGTGATCTAGAATTGACGTTGCTAGCGTGCGGCGACAATCCTTACCTCACGCTCTACTCACAGGGCGAAAAACCATCTTTAAGCAAGTCCTTAAAGGTGGCTTAAAGGTGACTTAAAGGGGCTTAAAGGCTATACAACCTTTAAGCCGCCTTTAAGTCACCTTTAAGCAAGTGCTTATAGGTCCTTAATGTCCAAACTTCTTTAAGCTTCCTTTAAGTCACCTTTAAGCCACCTTTAAGCATCTTTAAGTGGCATTTAAGCTCTCTTTACACTGCCTTTACACTGTCTTTAAGTGGCCTTTAAGTCAATATTGATCAAGCTGAACAATAAAAACATAAATTAAATGCAAAAGCTCTTTTATAGAGATGGGAGGGGGTCATCCGAGTGATAATATAATTTCCAAGGAAGGGGAGGGGAGGGGGGGTGTTCCAGGCGGTTTTAATCGTCGCTCCATTAAACACAGATCGCTATCATCAGCACCGGTCTGATGGACACAGATTGCCGTTATAAAATTCTTTATAATTTTTTGGGGGTTTCAAAATTATTGTAGGTATGAGCGCAGTCTCTGTATCTTAATATGTGCATAAAACTAATTAAAGTATGTTTGTTTCCTATTATAAATTAATCGGTGAAAAAAAATTCTCTCTCTCTCTCTCTCTCTCTCTCTCTCTCTCTCTCTCTCTCTCTCTCTCTCTCTCTCTCCCAGTTCATCCGGTTATTAAACAAAATAAAGAGAATGAACCAAAAATGCATGATTTAATTTGTTAATCGGTTTAAGGTTTGTATTTTTTTTCAATTTTCATTATTTCTAACTCTAGATCTGCTAGATACATGTTAAAGATGAAAAGACTCTCAACTGCCTTTGTTATATCGGGCAGGATATTACTGCTTTGTTTGTATAGACATAGTTTTGTTCGTTTGTGTATATCTAATTAGAGTCTATTGTTTGTCCAACTTAAGAAAACCCCTGGAACTAACACAGAATATACAAGATATACACAGCAGTTGTGTCGTGTGCCCAGGTGCATGTTTGTGTATATCTAATTAAAGTCTATTGTTTGTCCAACTTAAGAAAACCCCTGGAACTAACACAGAATATACAAGATATACACAACAGGTGTGTCGTGTGCCCAGGTGCACGTCAGGGTTTCTAAAGGCGTTGAATCTTTAGTTAGTATGTACGAGTATACGATAAGTCTAGTGAATAAAAGTTAATTTACATTTGTAATTCATTTTCAAAGTATTATTTCCTAGCTCTGGGTTTCAAAGATGTTACGTCTACAAATTAACGATACATGTATGTAAGAGCAAAATCTTGAGGCTAATTAATTAATGTACCGGTGATCATAAATAGGGGTTGATTATTTAAATATATGTATAAGGGTAAATATGTCAAATATACCCGGCCTGGCACATCATACAATTGTATGTACAAGTCATTTGCAATTGCCACATGCAGTAAATACGTCACCGGTAATTGGTAATTTTGTTTGTACATGTACATACAAATACATAGAAATATTTAAACATATTGGAACGGCGCCGCGATCATGAAAACCGGGAAATTGCGGGAAATTGAACAAATACCCTAATAGTATCAATGCATTTAATAAAAGAAATGATTTCATTTTCTTTCTTACATTTTTATAGCTATAAATTAGATGAACGTATATCTACTCGGTTTAAATTTATTAACTAAGAAAGCCTACTATAGTGAACCTAACGGTTTCAATTTAGGTATAATATATTTTTGTTCACTGAAGACCAAGTTCCGTATTTCATTCTAAATACATGCATGCATGTAATTTATAAATTAGATATAATTGATTGTTACAAACTGAATGGTTTGTCAAAATCTTTTCAAGCAAACACATTCAATACAGTGATTCAATATCCACTGATATATAGGATATAAAAACGCTCATAGATATGTAAGTTGCCGTGGCGCAGAGGATGTGTTGTGATGCTAGTAAACTAAAGGTCCCGGGTTCAATTCTCGCCGTGGCCGGTTTTTTTTTGTGTTTTTTTTTTCGTTTTTCTTTCTAGAACAAAAACCGTTTTAATACCTTTTCTTTCATAAAGTTAATACATTTTGTTGGAAATTAAGCACAATATTGAATTAAATTTTTTTTAATGGCTTAAAGGTGGCTTAAAGGTAGCTTAAAGGTGGCTTAAAGGTGGCTTAAAGAAGTTTGGACATTAAGGACCTATAAGTTGTCCTTAAAGGTAGCTTAAAGGTGGCTTAAAGATAGTCTTTAAGCTGCCTTTAAGCCATCTTTACGCTTTCTTTAAGCCACCTTTAAGCAATACTTATAGCTTAAAGGTAGCTTAAAGGTGGCTTAAAGATCGTCTTTAAGCTACCTTTAAACACCTTTAAGCTATCTTTAAGGAGGACTTAAAGATGGTCATTCATCCTGTGACTAAATATATTATCTTCAAAAATAATCATCACAATGCATTAAAATTTTAAAATTTGACTGAAATATGTATATATCTCAAAGCACGAATTTTTGTCACTTAACGTCGATTTTTCACGATTTTATCGCACCTGTGACATAACTTTTAGATTAACCCTCGTAGAAAACATTTTATCCACCAATTAATGAAGATAAAGTTTAAAATCAGTAAACCTTTATATTTTATATTTGATTATAAATACCTTGATTCTATGAAATAGACTATAAACAGGAGGCATGATTTTTACTCCGAAACTAAAAGGAACAAATAAAACCACGTGGTTTCACATTTAAATGACAATACTATTCGAAGGGGTGAAGTGGTTAGTCAAACACCAAATCAAGCGCCGATCAAAGTACTGAACTTCCAAGAGAACCTTGGCAATGACTTGGTGCTGATCTACATGTACCTGGCACCTCTACCCTCAGGAGGTCTATTTGTAGTGATGTATTATTATAGCAGATATGTAAAAGTTGTTGGGAACATGAGGAAAACAGATATGTTACAAGAGGCCCATGGGCAACATTGCTCACCTGAGCAACAATAGACATCATAAAGTCAGCTTTACGGAGTCATATACAAAAAATATTGACAATTTAGTCCAACAGATCCTGTATTTTTCAAGGATATTCTGTTTATCATTGATCCCTTTTTGTCACAGTATTGTCATTTCACATATTGAGCATTACAGTTCTAAAGAAAATCTAAATCAAATAGGATATAAACATAAATCAAACGTTTGAAGCCCAAGAAATGTCCAAGGGCCAAAGTCTAAACAATTTTAAAGAATCAACAATATGTCAAAATGATTGCATATAAATAAATTAATATATTATAACCATTTGAGGTTAATAGACATTTGTATGGTTTGACCGGCCTTTCCTCTGTCAGTGTGTACAAAAAAAGCAAAAGTGTAACACTACCCCAAATATTTTGAAAGATGCATAAAATAAATATCCAACACATGACCATAAATACTTGAAAAGTGCTGCTAGAATCCTATGCTTCGTTGCTGTAAATGGAAAATACGTATTATTTTCAATGAAATTGAAGAAGTCGAGAGGGTTTCCGATAAATAATGACAATATTAATTCTATGTGATTAACAACATGATTCTAGTAGTAATAATGATAAACTAATTGCCAATCGAATCATTGTATCATACATAGAAATAAACTTCGGGGTAGTGTTACACTTTTTGATTTTTTGTTAAGGTAAAAAAGTGATCTATTTTTAACTGTCACATGATACCATGGCACGGCAACTTCAAAGATCGAGTCGATTCCGGAGTAGAAAAATAATATCCCGGTTTACTTGGTATTAATATTCAGCACTTTTTTCATAAAGATAAATAGTTTTAAAATTTATCATAATTTTGACAGTCATTAAACTTGGAGTTGCCTTAATCTACCTGCGTACCTACCGTATTCAGTGAGGGTACCCTATATGCAATATTTGCAAAAAAGTGACTAAGTTCAAGAGCTATATTTTTTATAAACAATCAGAAATCAAATTCTTCGCAATAAGCACACCTCTGATATATGAACAATTGATCTGCAAAAACACAACTTCGTATCTTACGCAGCACAGTTAATTAAGGCTGTCAATAAACTCCATTCAGACAAAAAGTACGGGAAATGTGCATTATGACATCACAGTATATTACAAACCTCTAAGGTACTTATTAAACTATTTATTAGTAAAATTAACTTATACTAATCTTTTACTTAAAAACAACAAATGCTATTACTTACAATTTTGATGTCCGTTATATCGTACACACTGAAAAATAAGCGAGATGTCGTTCTCGCTGTACTACAAAATATGACGTCATATGCTTCAAAATGACGCATTAAGTTAAATCATCGAAGGCTATCGTGCAGTTTTATAGCGAAGAAAAATAAATGTCATACATTAACGGAAAAGTAAAAATGAATATTTTGTTTAAAATTATTATTAGTAGAATGCTACCTATATAGTCTTATTTTCATTTTGTTAAAAGTATGCATCGTATAAAGAAGCCACCTCGGTTTTGTATAAAATATCGTATATCTAAAATCTGAGTACCTAAATAAATCACTTAATTGCAAGGGCATACACTTACCTGATCCCGACAAACTTTTACATGTGAATTTGAAATATGCTATGTAACTTAAAAACTTCTACGATCCTTGTAAAATCTTACAAATTAATTATTTTTTTAATGAAATTAACCCTGTGACCTTCAAAATTATTCCACATATGCATTATAAATTACGGTTTCTACTAACAAATATTCTTATCTTAAAAAGTTCGCACCGTTTTTCAAAATCTACGATATAACATCAAGTTATTTCATAATTCAGTTGTGAATTTTGACATGATTATGCCCTTGCAATATTGAATTTTTTAAATGACCTCAAAACCACAAATACATCTGCTTGTACCATGCGACTGCCATATCACGTGACCACTATGAACATAAAATATTGTACTGTTATATATATATTTTAGAAATATATTGCATTTGAGTGACTGTTATTGATTTTAAAAAGGACATGCCAGTTTAACTAAAGTATACGTGTTTTCATCACAAAAATTTGCCCATATTGTTATTGACCGCCTTAACTGCACTGCGTAAAAACTGTAGGAGGAGTAATCCGTACAATGAGGGTACCCTATATGCAATGTCTTGCCAAAAAAAAAAAAAATTTTGTTCAAAAGCTGGTATTTTTTTATAAGTTATCAAAAATCAAAATCCTAGCAATATACAATACTCGGATACATGTACAATTGTACAATTGTACAATTGATCTGCAGAAGAACTATTCTTATCTTGAAAACTGTAAGAGAAGTTATCCGTACAATGATGGTACCCTTTTGGCATCCGCTCGGCCACCCACCCGCCATTTCATATTAACAACCGGATTTTTCCGTTGGAAAACCCGGTTAAATATAATATTTTGGTGAATTTGAATCTACACTATCTAGGGTTGCCTTCACTAATGTTGCTCCTTTTCTAAAAAATGTTTTTTTGTTTGTTTTTTTTAAAAAAAGATTTTCAAGGTCTTCCGCTCTTAGGCGGAAGACCTTACTATTATTTTGAAAATTGTTCAGATGTCTTATTTTTTTTTTCTTCTAGACGCAAACTTTGATCCTTAATATCTCGCTCTCGTTTGTTCACCGATTGATTTGAAATTTTCAGATCTGATAACATGCCACGCGATGACTATTTGATGAAAACCCTCATCTGGCTTTGAATTATTCCCCTTTTAGTAAAATTTAACAACTTCTTTTGTCAGATGGGTTTATCTTTAACGATGATTGGCATAGTCTCAAAGATGAGCTGGTCTGGAAGCTGATACATTGAATTTGTGCAAGACATATTTCATTTGTTATTTAAATGCAAATAAAATGAGTGGTATATGTGTTGAAACAAAGGTTAAACAAAATGCAAAAATCACGTATTTTCCGTTTTAGTTTGCTACCTGATAATAATTTGTTATAAGATATGTATTTTAAAGGTTTTTGGTCTTACCGAGACCTTTCATTCGGTATACAGAAAAAGGGGCTGTCTCCTATAATTAGAGGGTTGGAGGCGTCAAAGGTTTTTTGTCAATAACTAGTAAAGGAATAAAAATTTCTAATGCATAATTGAAGCAACGTTGTAGGAAATCAATTCCTAATCCTTCCGTTATATTCAATTTTATGGTTTCGTAATTTATAGTCCGTATTTGCAGAAACAATTTTTGTCAGTTCGGTCCATTTTTTGTGGGGATGTGCACGTTTAAGAAGTTATGAAAGGGCTTCTTGTCACGATTTTTGTCCAAATTATTTATCTGATTTTAATGTTTACAATGCTTTAGCAGGGCATTTTTAATAGGCAACCCAACTTTGAGTGTCATTCGTTGAATTATAAGCGAGTTACAGAGCTTACAATTCTTTTCTATGTACACAAAGTTTTTGTTTACATTCTGTCAATGTAGAAGTAGAAATTTCAGTTTAAGACATAAACTGAATGGTTTAAACGTTAGGAAATATTTATTTATGCTTAAAATGAATAATAAGAGAAAGAAAAATAAGCTTGAAAAAGATGTTTACCAGCATATTGAACCTATGTAAACAATAACAGGGCACGAGCCTTGTTTACATGACAAAGAATTGTGAGCACTGTATCTTGCTTATAGCTCTACGCCTGACTCTAAAATTTCATTTCATCATGAAAAATGCATTCCTAAAAAATTGCAAATAATAAAAACATAAAAATAGAATATGTCCAAAATCGTGCCTTTAAGAATGTCAGAATAAAAATGTTTAAACGCCTGTTAAAGTAATATTTTTGTATACGTGCTTAATATAAAAAAAAAAGATTAATGTCCCCGTTATAAACTTGAATTATATAGATTTTCATCCTAAAAAGGATTTCAACAATGTCGCATCAATGTAAAAAGTTGGGTTTCTCCCTTTTTATGAAATAACCGGGTATACCGATTTCAGAAATAAATGTACATGTTGTTAAAAGCAAAACAAAACAAAAAATCATTAAAAAAAAATATGAATCAGTAATGAAGCAATAGTTTAATAAAAAAATGTACGGATAAATTTTTTCAACCTTTATATCTGGATTTCAATATTTTGGCGTTTATCTAGATACCATAGAAACATGGTATGATTATACATGTAATTACAGCTCTGGCGGTTTTGAAGAGACATAATCAGATTTATCCATGTAGCTATAAAGAATGATATTTAAAAAAACGCTGGACAGTAGAAAAATTGATACTAGTATATGTTAGTATCAAAATACAGGATATATGGTCCTCTTCCTAAATGTATAATATGGTGATCGTGTTTGATAGGAATGTGCTTAAAATGACTGTTGCCTTCATACACTGTACGAACATACCCGCTATGTAAATATAGTCGTCTACGTAATGTTAATATATTTAGAAATGACCCTTCAAGCGATTCAGATATTTTAATGACCTTTCCACGCTAGGGAATATCCACGGTTTTTTTTGCAACACTCTCTTTCGGAGTTATGTCCATTTTTAACTAATATAATATATCTAAAATGCCCACAGTCTCCCCCCCAAAACGGAATTAAACAAGCCTTTGACCTCCTCTTTAAATTAATGTCAGTATTGATTATAGGTATCGGGATTGCTTTTCCCATGATTTAATTTAGTTAACATTAAATATCAAGACATTTTTAAAATCCGTAAAGTACGGGAAAAAGATTCTTCAAATCAATTAAGACATCATAAAGGTTCCAGGACCGTAGATATAATGTTCTATAGACAGATGTCCTACGGACCTGGTTTAACGATAGAATTCGTCCCATATACTCGCTTCGTAGCATATAAAAAAAAATATATCGAGCTGTATCTCGCCCAAATTTTCATATGATTAGTCTCAAGTACCTCGGTGCTGCTCTTTTAGAAACCCATTTTACCACATTCACTGTTTTTGCAACGAAATCAATGCCACTTTTTACATCACGTTTGATAATTCGCTGTTTACGGTCGCCATGTTAATGATAACATCTGAGACATTCTGAGTGCGATTTCCGAAAAAATAGCAGGCAAATTCAAAGCTGTATATTTACAAAATGTCTTGGTACGACCCATCAAATTTATTATTTTGGGGATTTAACTACAAATGCATGTTCAAAAAGGTTTGTAGTGTATAAAAATGTGTTTTTTCTGCAGATTATTTTTAACAGACCTAAAATCGCGGTTGTTACATTGCAAGTATATGGGACGAATTCTTACTGTGACATGAGCGTAGCCTGGTCACAGTAAGATTATTCTTTCTACCAGGACCGTAGCTATATATATAGACACTCTGGAATTGTTTACTAGATCTGACAATTTCAGTTGTTCTCTTGCTTCATCGATAAATTCAACAATTATGACGAATCAATTTAATTTCAGTCAGCACTTAATTATTTTATTTTGTTGTAGTTTCTTTTCAAAAGGTTCACAACAGAGACCGCCCATAAATATTACAGAAATTGCAATTTATTGAACATCAATCGATAGCACGCCTACCGCAGTTACTGGTGTGCATGTGCTAAAAATAATTGTAAGGTTTACACAAAATTTAATTGTAATTAACGGCGCAAACTTGTTCAACTTTTCAACTGATTAGGGGTCAACCTTATTTGAGTCTGTAGAAACATTTATTACCTAAAATTCATCAGACAATATTTACTACTAATGATAAAACGCTAAAATGCTTGTTGCAGACTTTATCTCAAACACGCTTATCTCTACCTCGAATTGTTAATTCACGTGCAGATCGAGTCGCCCTTTGCATGTGAACAAACCACACGTTTTTGAATTACGATGCTGGTTATGATATTATAAACTTTATTGTAAGTAATTTAAAAGTGAAGACAAACCAT
Source organism: Magallana gigas (assembly GCF_902806645.1). Classification (NCBI taxonomy): domain Eukaryota; kingdom Metazoa; phylum Mollusca; class Bivalvia; order Ostreida; family Ostreidae; genus Magallana; species Magallana gigas. Next base: position 42,065,567 of record NC_047563.1, read on the forward strand.
GTAAAACGTCTAATGGATTTCACTGAATGTGTGTAAACACGAATTTTCCGTGGATTTACATTTTGTACATGCATGTACCACCCCTGATAATAGTTTATAAATATGTCAGTCACTTTCTGGAGGTCGATATTTTTCCGGTGTAATATGAAGAAAACTCAGTTCTGTTTTTTTTAATATTTACATTTTCCAATGTCTTTGCCTGTGATAACACTACGTATCGATTTGTACTTCAAATGACGCCAAATTGAGGCGCCAGCGGGGTTTGCTTACATGTATTTACATTTAATTATTCAATCGTACAACGACTTAAAATTATATAAATATAAGTAATAAGGAATCATTTTTTGAATATTATGAGGTGATAATTTCGATTGGTCGGGGCATGATAAAATCTATCATGAAGTCCTTCAGGCTTTATTGGATTTGATCACGCCCCGACCAAAATCATCATTCCGTAATACTCAAAGAATGATTACTTATTTCTTAAATAATCATATTTTTTTACAGCCAGGGAAGGGGGGGAGGGTGTCATTTTCTATGGGGATAACATTTTTTACACCACCATTAAAAATGGTATAATATACTATAACAAGAGAAAAGCTGTCAATGTGACAGCAAACCGGGTTTTCTTTTATGTCAACATGTATCCAGTGAAATGGAGTAACCTATATGCAACATTTTGAAAAAAAATGACCAAGTTCAAAAGCTAGTATTTTTTTCATAAATTATCAGAAATCAAAATCCTAGCAATATGCACACCTCTGATAAATGTACAATTGATCTGCAAAAGAACAACTTCCTATCTTGAAAACTGTAGGAGGAGTTATCCGTACAATGAGGGTAACCTATATGCAATATTTTCCCAAAAAATGACTAAGTTCAAAAGCTGGTATTTTTTTCAAAAATTATTAGAAATCAAAACCCTAGTAATATGCACACCTCTAATATATGTTCAATTGATCTGCAAAAGAACAACTTCCTTTCTTGAAAAATGTAGGAGAAGTTATTCGTACAATGAGGGTACCCTATATGCAATATTTTCCCCAAAAATGACTAAGTTCAAAAGCTAGTATTTTTTTCATAAATTATCAGAAATCAAAATTCTAGCAATATGCACACCTCTGATATATGTACAATTGATCTGCAAAAGAAAAACTTCCTATCTTGAAAACTGTAGGAGGAGTTATCCGTACATTGAGGGTACCCTATATGCAAAATTTTGCCAAAAAATGACTAAGTTCAAAACCTGGTATTTTTTCGATAAATTATCAGAAATCAAAATCCTTGCAATATGCACACCTCTGATATATGTACAATTGATCTGCAAAAGAACAACTTCCTATCTTGAAAACTGTAGGAGGATTATCCGTACAATGAGTGTACCCTTTTGGCAGCCGCCCGCCCATCTGCTCGCCCGCCCGCCATTTTCACCATTTTAATAACCGGATTTTTCCGTTGGAAAACCCGGTTAAAAGTCAATAAAACGGAAAAAGCTTTAGTTAGGTGATATATGTATGATTGTATGCATGGATGGATTGTACATGTACCTGCAGGTCTGAAAAGATTCGGATCCGAATTTTTTTTAGACCGGGTGCTACAGATCTGCAGCTAGGAGTAATGGATGAATGGATACATGTATGAAATACTCGTGCGTCGTTTATCTTGTGATTCGGTCCTAAATAAATATGATTTAATCATGATAATTCAAAAAGATAAAATATTTTGATAAAGTTGATATGTCCAACTGTCCTTGATCGATGTGGGCAAGCTGTATTCATTGTTTACGTGGTCAAACTTAAGTCAGCCTTTTTAAAAGTGAAATGTTATAACGGAATTTGTTCATTAAAACAAGGTTGTCGGTGTTGGTAGTTTCCTCGTTGGGTTGTTTACCATGTTTTACTGCATTTGCATATGACTCTTGTCGCTGAGATGTCCTTGATCTAAATCTAGAGTTGGATCTGTTAAATGTTTTTTCTGGGGGCGAAGTATGTCTGCTTTCTGGTGGAGTTATTCTTAAAGGAACGGTTGTTTGGCTTTGAAATATTTGACGCCTTCGTTATTTCATTGCCATAATTTTTTTCGTATTCATCAAACCATACCTTTTTGGTCCCCAGGATTTGTTGTGATTTTGCTTCTTCCCTTGATACTTCTGATTTCCACAATTCTTGTACTTTTTCCGCAATTCAACCACTGCATGTTTTGCTTATTTCATCGGCTATAGCTTCATCACAATTTTCAAATTTGTTCTTGAATTTCGGAACTCTTAATCGAAGCAGTGCGATCTCCGTTTGGAAACGCTGTAACGCTAGATTTGCGTTAATTTGAGTTTCCTCGGTAGTATCTGAATCAATAGATTTGATCCTGAATTTTCTTGGAAATATTGTTTGTTCTCTGTATTTCCAATTTTCATACGTGTCTGCAAGGTTTTCATTCTTACTTGCGTTCCAATACACTTGTTTCCGCTGATTAAGAAGCTTGTACCACATTGTATGCAGTTCTCTCTTCTGTTCGTACGTTCCCTTTTCAAGATTGATCTCGCTCCAATGTTTAACCATTTCTTGAACATTGGTCCTGTAGTTATCGCTGCAAGATACCACGTCATTTCTATCGCTATCAGTTTTTTTACTTTTGTAGAGAGTAACATTTGGACTTTGCACGGAATATGCGGTTTAATTCCTCCATGTCCCTAATTGCTGTAGTAAAAGTGTCATACTTACTACAAAGAGTAGAAATTTTCTCTGAAATTTCTTCCAAAACCCGCTCTATTCCGTTAAATCCGCTACTGGATCAGACCGGGTTTGTGACATCCTGGATTCGTGTACCGATGAAAAATAATTTCCCAATACAACAAAAAGTAAATCGGAACAATTTAAAAATAATAAATATCCCCCCAAAAAATTGATCCTATTTACTGCAAACGTTTTCGCCATTCCTGGCTCTTCAGGCAGTTATGTACAAATGACTAATATGTAACGTAGTCACGTGGATAGTTAGACATCCGAACACTCTAAATGCTCGGTTCTCAAAAGAATTCATACTTGAAGGACTAAAATTAGTTCTGGAGAATAACCACTTTCACTTTGACGATGAATTCTTATTACAAACAAAAGGTACCGCTATGGGGACTAAAGTTGCGCCCACATATGCTACGTTAGTAATGGGGTATTTAGAGAATACACTTTTTGAAAGAACATCAGAAGTGTTTGATGCCGAACTTAGTACCTATATAGGATCCAATTGGAAACGCTATCTTGACGACTGTTTCATTTTTTGGACTAAAGGGGAAGACGACTTAGAGAAATTTCATTCTTTACTAAATACTTTAAATGAATCAATACAATTTACGATGGAGAAGAGTGACAAGGAACTTCCATTTTTAGATCTACGTATTGTAAAAAAATGGGTCATGTATAACAACGGATTTATACTGTAAGCCCATGGACACACACCAATATCTGGATTTTAGATCATGCCACCCTTCCCACACAAAACGAAATATCACAGACAAAACCTTACGATCTAAATGTCTGGAAGAATTTAAAGTATTTCTACAACGACAGATATACTCGAAAAATTTAATCAACGCTGGAGTAAAAAGAGCGACACAAATTCCATTACATGTTCTACGTAATCCTCGCCGGTTCACTAATACTCGTGTCATGTACAAATTTTGATTCTCAGTAATCTAAATTTTTGTAAAGGACAGGTTATCGTGTCAAAGATATACTTCTGTGTATTTTGGTTTTCTTCTAAATTTTAGCGCGATTTTAATCAAAATACTTTCTCAGGGTTTGAATATGGCTATTGTTTGGAAAGAGCTTTTGTTAGGTTCAAATGTTGGTTAATTTCATTTACTCGTTTATCTAAATTCATGACAGTAAAAACGTCAAATGTTTTAGAGTTTTAGATAATTGAATTTCCTCACCTGTCATCTTTATTTTGCTAAAAGCATTTACAGGCATTATATACTTCAAAGGGAAATAATTGGCTAGGTAATTTACTTAGGGATTAACTCAGGTGTTATGGTCTGAGCTATTATTCATTTATCGTTTTACACATGTTACATAATTTTTGTCTTATATACTGTTGAAATTCTTTTGTACGATAGTCGGGATCGGACAGCCGTCCCGATATCACCGATCTGTATCAAAATTACTGTCAGATCCTGAATAAATGTTGAAACGCTGATTGGACTTTGCTCGGTTACTTTTACCAAATTGAGGGCTACCACCCGAGTGTTGATCGGGTTATAGTACAGCCGAGTGTTGATCGAGTTGTACAGTAGTCCTTATTGGCGGTGCTAATTCGTCCCAAACCTTTCTGGACTGGACATTGCCGGTAAAATCCTTACGGACATTCCGGGAAGAAGGAGTTGTCATGTACAAATTTTGATTCTCAGTAATCTAAATTTTTGTAAAGGACACTCGCAACAACGACGAGAAACTTGCTTTAATTTGTTGTGACCCACAATCCAAGGAACAGAAATATTCTATCAGACGCAAAACGACTTTACCCTATTTTAGAACAGTCAGAAAATATGAAAAAATTATTACAATCCGATGACATAATCAGTAGCCGAGGACAAGCACCGAATCTTAAACACATATTGACCAAGGCCCGATTTACAATGCGGGAGGAAATTCCATCCGTGAAAAAATGCGGCGACCCGAGATGTGATACATGTGCCTACATAGAAGAAGGAAATACAAATCTACTAAAATCTGGGATGGAAATTCGCGCCAATGCGTCGATGAACTGTAAATCGGAAAATGTTATTTATTGTGCTATTTGCCCAACATGCAAAGAATTTTATATTGGACAGACGGGGAAACTAAACGCGCGTGTTCGTGTCCACAAGCAACAGATTAAAGACCCGAGTGTTCGTAATACTCCAATGTTGTGAACATTTTGCTGATTGCGGCCAGGGAAAATTAACATGATTCCCATTTTATAAACTTCCAAATGAAAATGAAATATTGCGCTTACCCAAGGAAGACCACTTATTAAATTATTTAAACCAAAACTTAATCGCACTCAGTGAAAAATTTATTATATGCATGTGATATAATTGAATCATTTCTAATATTTGTGATTATTATTATTTTGGCGCCTTTTTGCTCTGTGACTCTAACTTTCCGCTACTTTTACGTTATTATGACGTCACAATGAACGTTTGCTTATTAACGTTACTACGTTACATATTAGTCATTTGTACATAACTGCCTGAAGAGCCAGGAATGGCGAAAACGTTTGCAGTAAATAGGATCAATTTGTGATTTCATTCTGGATATTTATTATAATCAAATTATGTATATTATATATATATATATATATATATATATATATATATATATATATATATATATATATATATATATATATATGCCTAGATGGCCCAGTGGTTAGCGCGGTGGCCGCTCACTGCTAGGAGAATGGGTTCCAGAGGTCGTGAGTTCAAGCCCCGACCGGGGCGGAGGTGGAGCTCCAAAAAGGTGAATTTCTCTGTGCTTTATATATATATAAGTATTGAATCCTTATTTTTTGATAGATATTATAGCATTGAATCATGATTTTTTGAAGTATACACTCTCATAACTGCAGCGGTGTGTGCATACAAATTGAGTAACGCGCGTTAGCGCGTTATGAAAATTTGTATGCACACACCGCTGCAGTTATGAGAGTGTATACTTCAAAAAATCATGATTTAATGCTTATATTTACATTTTTTTTAACTTCTTGCCTTGTCTGCAAATGTGATTCATACCTTAAAATTCCTATCTTATCCTAAGGGTAAGTTAATATTAAAGATTTTGAATTATTTTCTCAAGGAACCCGACATGAATGAAATTAATAAATGATAAAGTTCTAAAAATAAATACAATTTTATGTATGATAATAAATGAATGGCAAATAGCTATTTGAAAAAGGCTTTATATTAATTTAAAGGTGATAACTGATATAAGCACATGTAGATAATTATTTAAACAATAAAATGCTTTCTTTGGTGATTCATGCGGGATATGAAGGTGGCTACATTGCAGAAAGAATACATAATTGTTTATTGCAATGATCACTACCTTCATAACCCGCATGAATCATCTAAGAAAGCATTTTACTGTCTATATTTTACATCTTTCTTTTAAAAATAATTATAATAAATTAATTGTAAAGATTACATTAAGTAAAATCCACTATATTACTGTTTATGTACATCAATAAGTTAGCGTAAAAAATTGCCAAATCGTCTCTCATGGGAATTTGAGTCTGACATCATCATGATAATTTCGTGCAGTCCGTGATTTCTCTTAGGTCGCTGTAGGTTTTGACCAATCCATAAACGGAGCGTGAATATTTAAAGTCCTGTCAGTTTCAGTCGATGTAGGTTCGACCAATCGATAAACGGGGCGCGTAGATTTCAGTTTGGCTGTTTCTATAGAGCTATAAATTAACTATACGTTTCCGTAAGAAATAAAAGAAGGAATTATACTCGGAAGGTGTAAATGAAAATGAATATTTAGGAAATTGTGACGCGTGTAAAACATTAGCATTACACTTAAAGATTGTATGTTGGTAAAAGATTGACAGGGACCAACTCATACAACATTTTCAAAACCATAATTTTTTATCTGTGAAACAGAATATGATGGTATCATGCTAGAATTCTACTCTGTCAAATTGTTTGGATCACCATGTCACATAAAAAACACAACTCACATTTTTTTATTCATATTTTTTCACTGTATTCGGCAAATACTTGTTTGACAAATAACTATATTTTGAGATTTCTAGTTAGAAAATATACATAAATATTATAATTAAAAGATAAGTGATATGCATTTTTCTGTGCTGTAAATTACATTTGTTTGGGTGGGCGGGGCATGACGCCAAACAGCAAAATATACGAGCACGCACATGTAATTATGGCGTCACTTACGTAAAATGACGTCATTTTAAACCGCTTCGTGTGTCTATTTGTTTCATCAATTATTATTCTAACCTGATTTTCAGTGCAAACTATTTCATTTTTAAAGTAGTTGATCTTTATTTCATTTATTCAATACTGCTATGAGCAAGAACTCGTTCGTATCATAAACAAAGCATTCATGTAACATGGAGTCATTTGTGTCGCAAATTCATTTTCCTAAAATATTACATGTAGGACATATAATATTTTTTTTTATTGTTAATCTATGAAAAAATCATACATAATCCACAAAAACTGCATTATATAATATTTTAAATGTGCAAAACTTTCATTACTGTTATCTTTAGAACTATAAAAGATGTATAAAATATATTATGTTTAAATCGGCCCAAAATCGGCCCCGTGGCACTCTACGCAACTGTGTGATCGGCCCAAAATCGGCCCTGTGGCACAGAAGTGGTTAATGGAAGAGCCACAGTAACAGCCGCAAGCGTGAACTTTGATTTTCGCTTGTGACGTTGCAGTTTACAGCGTTCATCGTTTGTGACGTCATAATAAAACTCGTCAATTTGACCTTTAACTACTTGTTGCATTTAGAGGCATTTAAGATCAATTCTATGTAAGAATCAAGGATTTATAAAAAGGTCTGGCCACGCATAGTCACCAGTTTTCCTTATATTTCATACATGGACACACCTAGGTGTAAAACGCAAAAAAACACCAAAAGTTGGTTGCTGGGGGTAACCGTTACTACTTTGAAGCCATATTAGAAGGTTTTGCCCACTAATGTAAACTATCAAAGACATAAAACAGCCTTTGTCCTATTTTCAATTATTTAATTATATAAGAAAATTGATGGAGAAACCAATACTTTTAAAATGTTACAATGGAAACCTTTACAAATTTTTTAAATCAGTTTTCTGCGGTTTTTTAATAAGCTCAAATGGGAAACTGTTAAATTTTTTCATCCATATCAATGACCATGCAATATATATTTTATCATGAAAATTGACATCCGTTGCTATGGCAACAAGGCCGAAAATTAAGAAAAACTGAGAAATCGAAGATTATTTTAGTATGCTTTCATTCCTGATTTTAGAATTTATTTGCAATTGTTTTAGTTGGAACTTGTAAAAATATATCTAAATTTTCATTATACACCACAAACACCTTTGCTATACAACAGAGAAGCGTTGTTGCTATGGAAAATTAAGTTGCGTAAAAAATCACACAGAAATTCTTACTTTTTGAAAAGTCCATAGCAACGGCAGTTATTTTTAGAAAATTTCAGGGTTTTTTTCAAGTGTCATTAAAGTTAAGGACATACTTATTTTTTCCCACCATTTGATTTTATATATTTATTCTTTATAAGTGAATAATATCCATTTAAATATACCTAAAAATATTATTATTTTCCTTATTTTTAAGCTTGTTACCATAGCAACGGTACTCAATTTTCATATTTAAATTTTTAATTGCACAATCATAATAGTGTTTACCAAAAAATCAAAGATTTGCACTTTTAATTAAAATTATATGAAGAAAACAGATTTTAAAATTTCTGTTTAGTAACCATGGAAACGCTCTAAAAATATGCGTTTCTCCATGAATTTTTTTCTTTCTTTGGAAAAATGACAACTATTTTTAATAATATATTCTACCCTGGAAACCCCAAGTTCTGCACACTACTCACAATATGATCTCAAATAAGCATTAAATTGCCATTTCTACATCTTTACACTTGGTTACCATGGCAACGGGACCACATAGCAACAAACAAATGGTGTCAGGCTTTTTTACTTACCAAAGTCTATCAAATTGTCAAGTATGAAGAAAATCCGTGACTATGCGTGGCCACCGAATTTTGATTATGATATTTGATATTTGATAATGAATAACGCGCGTTATATTTAAAAAGATAAGGATTTAATGCTTATATTTACATTTTTTTTTACATTCTTGCCTTGTACGGAAATGCGAATTATACCTCAAAATTACTGTACTATCCTATGGGTAAGTTTAAATTAACGGAAGAGCCACTATAACAGCCACAAGCGTGATCTTTGATTTTCGCTTGTGACGTTGTATTTATCAGCGTTCAAAGTTTAAAACTCGTCAATTAACCTTTTAGTACCCTTTCTGTGTATGGTGCTATATCTGCAGTAGCTTTACATGCAAAATATACGTGGAATGTATATATATATATATATATATATATATATATATATATATATAAATATATATATATATATATATATATATATATATATATATATATATATATATATATATATATAACCGAATCTTGTCACTTAGGTGTAAACCGTCTGAGTTGTCACATAGGTGCCAATGGTTGTTTTCATAGGGAAAATGTATCTTTTAAGAGATTATTCATGATGACATCGGGAGAAAAGAAGATTTTAAGAAAAAAACATCTGAATTTCGGACAAAAAGAAAATTAACAAAAAAATGATTTAGCTTATACAATTTTCTTTGCACCTAAGTCCTTAGAAGTTATTACTGAATTTTTGCACCTAAGTTTAACTATCACATAGGTGCAAACGAAGGGAGAAAACCACTCCGGCCTTATTCTTGACTGACCATTTATTAATTCTTTATTAACATGTTGGGGGGGGTGTTAGGATAATTCTATTTTAAGTACACATTTTCACTATGAAAACATTAAACTATTTTCTAAACGATAAATTTTCATTTAATCCTTAAATGTTTATTATCACCAGCAATGAATTATTAAAATCATAATATGTGTGGTCAACTAGTAACCACTGTGGGCCTTTTTAACTGTGTGTTGAATAAACACATTGACATTATTTAATTCAGTGTTTAATTTCATACCTACGCCGAACGCTCAACATAAACATAAATATCTTATTATGAGTGATTTAATTGTGACTCTTGCAATTAACATCATCGAAAAATCATTAACAGAATACATAGGAAAATGTGATAATTATTATGTTAATATGTCATGTATTCTAATCATTCTTATTAATTTTCTGTAAAAAAAATATGCATCTTTTTATCCGACTCTAAGACTTAATCGATAGATTTGTGCTCATCGTTGTTTGCTAAATATACTTCAAAACAAAACACGTCATATCCGACTCGAATGTGGGTCAGATCTAAAACGCTGCGTCGGGAGCGGATCAAGTGTGCTTTAATGCATAGAGGACATCTAAGCACATTTCTTAAGTGTTATTCCTTTAAACTGTTGAACTTGGTATTGTTATAAACTTTTCCAATTGTCTAATAAATTAATCTGTTGATTAATGGTTTTTAATTTGATAAGTAATTAATTGATTTATTTAAAACCTTGATGAATAATTTTTGGAATTGTAACATTGATTTATCATTTTTTTTCTACCATTTTTACAACAAAAATTCTCGTCAATTTTTTTCGTCTTCAATATTTTTAAGATTAGAAAATAGGTTATTTCTATTTGTTTGTTAAACTATTTTTTTAAAAATACAAATGATTTTTATAGGTAAAAATTTTTTGCGGTGTTCAAAGTAGCTAATATATCGATGAAAGATAAATAAATTGTATTTAGATTTTTTTTCTAAATGATTTTAGGAGCTTTTATTTTTCAAAGTAAATAAGTTATTTAAGCTTGCGATAAAATGTTTTAAATACCCGAACATTATGGTTTGTAAATACCCTGCCACCTTATTCTTTTTGTTCACATTTTGTTGCAGATATTGTGTTCACTTTTTTATTGTTATTCTTAACCTGCCCTTGTGTCTTAAAAAGTAAATCCACTGAGTAAAACTGGCTGAATTTATTGAGAAGTGGACAGGAAAGAAGTCTAAACTCCTGCAGCTGATTAAAAACAATACAAATTATTTTCGGTTTTTGATTGTTTGTTTCGTATGCGGTTTATTGGTACAATTAAGATATTTTCTCGTTTTGAAAAATTGCTTTATGTGAAATGTCACCCTCAAGCGCATGTTAGTTTATTCCCCAAACGAATTTTTGCCAAAACAAACACCTTATTATACATGTTAAACTAGGCAATTATGGGATCCTCTTAAAGGATACAAGTAGAATTTACCTGTGTTTGCCTTGATTACTATATTCAGAGAATATATTGTGAGTTCATTAGAAATGAATGAAAGTTTCTATTTTAATTATGGGTTTTTAAGCATAACAAAAAATGGAGTTATCAATCATTTTTTAAACTAAAAAAAGCAATGTTTAAGGAGACAGTACTATGTATCTTATATAAACAAAACGCATAAAACAATTTCCGAATTGGTTCGGTATTTTTTTACTGTTCATAAATGTGAACTTTAAAAAAAATTCTAAATGAATAAATCTAATTAATTCATTAAAATTATCAATTACTAATAACTATAATAACAATTAGTATACCGGTATTATCTACATTGCAACCTGTTACAGGGTTCAGCCTTCTATTTTATCCATGTGTAGGCATTTTACACACATTATCCACCCAAAGAAAAGAAATATCATATATAAATAAAAGCATTTATAGATCTGATCGGTTAATGTTTACAAAATACTTTTAAAAGAAATATCTTTTAGTATATCTCTTTCATTTAAGATTAAAAAAAACCAATGCAATTCATTTACTATTTCTTTTACAATCAGATTTATTATTTATAAAAACACATCAAATTTCATTATGAAAAAATATCACAAATAATATAACTGATTTAGAATTTAATCCCTTAAGTTTATCAATTAAAAAAATAAATAAATGCATCTATTCTTTCATATATAAAGACAGTTTGTTTCATTTACAATGTTTTGACTAACCATCTACCTATTCTTACGGAGTCAATACGGTTAATCAGTAAGTTAATCTTATACCATTGTATTTAACAATGAATGAATGTTTTAGTTTAAGAACGTGTGTTTATCCATTTTTACAATAGAAAATATAAGTAAATCGTTTATTGAGGTGACATTCTGCTTTATAAACACTGTAATTTATACTGTAAACGAAATAAACTAAACTGCACCCGGCCCATTTGACCTATAGGTCACTTTAGCATTAAATTATATAAGTCGTTTTAATTTTCTGTGATTAAAGGTTGTGTGTACAAATTTGTCTAATTTTCTGGAAATTTTGATTTAACGCTTTGAACATATAACCCGTATTATTATTATTTGGGTGATCATTATATAATTTATCAAAACATTTTTCCTTATAATAACTTAAACTTGACAGCCGGATAAGATGTGTTTTTTAATCGTCGACAGAAGAGTTTGAACAGAAAATACACGTAAAATCTTGTTTGCATGTCTCCAGACACGTCATAATGCATCAACGTCAAAAACGTACTAATTCGCTTGACGTAATGTTTAAATTTTGAACAGTTTAATTAGATTTTAAAAAGTTAAAGGCATCTAATTTGTACAGTAAATTCCAGAAAAATAAATTATAAGGAATGAACTCAATATCTACCTTCGATATGCTCGTATTAGTTAAGTTGAAGCAATTTACGCTATTTTATAACTCGCTTCGCAGATTTAAAAGTGTAAACTGCCCCAACCAAGGTTATCCTCGTATAACTTGAGTAGACATTAAGTTTATTTCTTAATTATAGCTTTCATATAAACATATACAATTTTGTTATCCTGCCAATGTATGCATAATATGTACCTGGTTCTAAAATTTATACACGACTCTCTGTTTATAAGCGGTATAAAAAGTGTTCTAATCCAAATATACGAGAGCATGCATGAATATATTTTGTAGATCTCAAACCAAAGTTGTCAATTACTATGAATGAGGACATGTACGTAGACACTGAAAGCAGATATAAATATACAAATGACAAGAATTACCGTATAAACTTGTATCAATACAATCTGAAAAAATGTATATACAATAGTACATCGATGTTAGTCCATTATCAATCCATTTTCAGCACATACAGAAAAATTTGGCAACCCCAATAATAGCCCGTTAATTTCATTCTTTTGGAGATGATCGATGTTTGTTTGTTTTGTTTTTGTTTTTGTTTGTTTTGTTGTTGTTTTTTAGGAGATACTTTTTACTATTTCTTCTATTATCAATCGTGTAAAACAAAGAAAGAGTGTGTATTCTGTTATATGGTTATTTAGCTCTTTGCGTTTATATAGCCTAGTGTTCAACTTAGTAACAATGGTGATCCTTTCAGTAGATTTTACCAATAGCCAAGGGTACATTATGATAAATAATGTGATCCTTTCAGTGGACTGAATTAAAACCTAATGGTACTTAAGTATACCTGTTCTGATCCTCTCAGTTGATTTTATCACAAATCTAGGGTAGTAAAGATGACATGTGGTGATAGCTCTGGTTGAACACTGTTCAAACTGTGTAATGTTACTTACTGTTGATATCCTCTAAGTATATTCAATACTGTGGTTTCATCAATATTCGTTGAATACCAATTTTTTTTATTTCGTTGTTAAGTTTATTCTTGAAATTAAATATTCATTAAACTGCAATTTCCACTAATATGGTGTATTGATAGGGTTATTGGCCACGAATTAAAGTATTCTTGAAACTGTGATTTTCACTTTATCCACGAAAATTGATACCCTTTAATATTAATGAAACCATAGTATATAATTAAAGCTATTAACATACTCCAATGAGACGATTAAAATACTTATACAATAGTATCTTACGTTTTTGATACAATCAACTGAAATTGTACCATGTTATAATTATGCATCAGTATCCTATACTATTGATAGAATCCACTCAGAGGACACAATGGTTAAAGAAAAGTACCCTAGGATAATCGTACAGTCCATTGACAAGATCACAACATGACCTAGACTAGTGATACAGACTACAGAGAAGATCACAACACTTAAACATTATTTTCTTACACTAAGGGTACCGTCAACGGAGAGGATCACAACAGTTATTCATTAGTTCCCTAAAAAGCTATACATATAAACTATGCTATTCATACTGTTCTCCAAGATAAGATTTAAACTTAAGTATCCAGCCTATTTAAGGGATCACAAACTGATATGGCATAGTAAGAGCCAGATAACTGTTACATCTAAGTGACCTAGACTACTGATAGAGTCCATTAGGAGGAGTATAACAGTTACATGTAAGTACCAAATATGTTGTTAGATTTTACTTTAAGGAACACAAACGTTACAGATTAGTTCCTTACAGTTATTTATAAAGTTCACTTGGGTATTGATGCATTCCACTGAGATAATCACAACTTAGTACCATAAGCTATTTGTGTAGTCTTCTGAAAGAATCACAACATTTTCATAAGTACTCTTTGCAATTTAGTGACAGGGGCATAACATATAATACTAGCTCCCTAAGATGTTGACACAGTCCACTAAGAGGTCACATAAGCTATGCATTGCTACCTAAACCATACATAGAGTCTACTGAAATGATCACAACAGTTGCACACTCCTACTCCGGGTAATTGTAACAGTCTACAAAGAGGAGGGAGTTGTTTTGCTTCCAATGTCCAGCCCCTCGGGGATTTTCACAAGTATAGAGTTCAAGAAATATACCCAAGTGATCTGTAAACCTGTTATTGTCTATGTTTGGCGCCTTTCTTAGAAAAATATTATTCATTGGAAATGATAACTGTTCTGAAGTAAATACATAATCGATCCTACTTTGAGGGACATTATATCCCCATTACACCATGTTAAGCCTTGTTCGTAAGTTTTCCCACCTGATAACCAGCAATCTTTAAAAAAAAATGTTTTCAAGAATTTCTTTAGTACACTAACGCTTTTATCTTTATTATTTGTATCTATTTGACAGTTAAAGTCTCCACAAAGTATCACATTATCTAAATTTATCGCATTTTAATTAATCCATGTAATTGCTCTTTTGAAAAAATCAATTCTATATTTCTCATTATTTGGCGCATAAACATTTACTAGAGTCAATTGTTGATCATTATACTTTATATTAATTAGAAATCGTCTGCCGTCTACAGATTTATAATGGTATATAATCTCTATTTTACTATTCTTTTTAAACAAAACTGATACACCCCTACTATGTACAGATTCTGAAAAACAATGCACCATTTCCCCCAAACCATCGTGAGTTCTTGCTGTTTTACAAAATGAGTTTCTTGCAGAAAAAAATATCATATTTAACATATTTTAACCAATCAAAAAGTGTTGTTCTCTTTTTGTAAGTATTTAAACCTCTAACATTTAGAGAGTATAGTTTTATAGAGGAATTGTTTATGTGTTGGTAAGAGTTAGTGGGCGTTTTACTTACTTACGGGCACCGCACTTGTCGTTTTTCTTGCCCTTCTTGTCATTCCGCACATCTTTCAGCAGTTCCTCAATGTTGGGCTGTCTCTCATTTGTCGCTCCTTTCGTACGCGGGACGGAAGCACTGCGGAGTTTTCTGCCGAATTTATAAGCAATCTTTTGATAGATTTTCCCTAGTTTGTTTTCATAGGGCCACTTTTTCGGATCGGTATGTAAGGTGGCATCGACGTCCAGTATTGTACCCCACTCCATGTCAAACGTACCTTCAGAATACATGGTGTCGTTGTTAGTCAGCTGATAAGCATATTCTGCGGAGCGGAGTTGTGCTTCTCACCAAACACATTGATAGAACACGGATAAAAGTTGGATAGTGGAATGGACATGCCCTGAAACACTACCACTTCCCCGGTTGTCGGAGGATCCACGTAATGCTTACATTCGGTTGACCCAGGAGCGTGTCCCATTTTTCTACAGACCCCGCAGACCCTTTCATTTTTACACTGCTGTTTTCGATGTCCAGTTTCCCAACAGTTGAAGCATTGACTCTTTGACACGGAATCATTTACCTGGTGATCACAATTATAGTAATATATACATGTAAGTATCCTTGACTTTTGATATAGGATCATAAGAGTTTTTACATAATAACTTTAGCTATTGGCACATTCCACTTACAAAAAAAAAATCACAACAGTTACAGATTAGTTTTTTTAGAATAATGATCACAGCCAGGGAGGATCACATCGGGTAAGTCCCTTTAGATATTGATAGAATCCATTGGGAAAATCACAACATTTTAATTAGGACTCTATGCATTCAGTGCATTCCAAAGAGAGGATCACATTAGTTACACTTACAAAAATAGTACCCTAGAATAATGATAACGTCCATTGAGAGGATTACAACATATACACCTTGGTGCCCTAAGCTGTTGATACAGACTACTGAGGAAATCACACTAGTTACACATGAGTATCTAAGTCTAATGATAGAGTTATCCAAGGTGATCTCAACAAATATTCATGTACCGTAATTTATTGATATATGCGCAGTCAAATAAAAAAATCACAGCAGCTTTTATTCAGTTATATTTACATTTTCCAGTGTCTTCGCCTGTGATAACACTACGTATCGATTTTGTACTATATAACCCAAAATACAAATGACGCCAAATCGAGGCGCCAGCGGGGTTTGCTTATCTATCATTAAAATATAAATAATGGTACGACGGCTTAAAATTATATCAATATATTAAGTAATAAGGAATCATTCTTTGAATATTATGAGATGATAATTTCGGTCAGGGTGATCAAATCTATCTATCATGAAGCCCTTCGGGCTTTATTGGATTTGATCACACCCCGACCGAAATTATCACCGCACAATACTCAAAGAATTATTCCTTATTCCTTATTTACTAACATTGCCAACACACTGAAAAATCACATCATTTCTAAATTAGTACATTCGTACTTTGAAATAATGATACAGTCTACTGACAGGATCACAACACAACCACTGTCGCAATGCCTTAAGCTTTTGATACATATAATTGAAAAAATTAACTACAGTACGAATAAGTATCTAAAATAAATGGTACTGTTCGCTGAGAGCTTCACAAAACACAATTGTGTCCTAAGCTATTGATACAGTCAACTAAGAAGATAGCAACAGTTACACTTGAACTTGAAGCTTTAATACTGTCCACAAAGAGTATCACAACAGTTACATGTATACACTATTTCCCAAAGTGTTTGATACGGTTCACAAGGAGGGTCAAGCACTTACAATTCAGGACCTAAGGCATCTGATACAGTCCACTGAGGGGATTACAGCAGTTAAGGAAGTACTGAATGCTATTTGCATTTTGATAAAGTGAACTGAGAGGTTTACAACACTTTTACATTAGAACCCTATATATTGTTAGTGTGTATTTAGAGAATCACAATTATTCAACATGGATACCTTTTGCTATTGATTTAATCAACTGAGAGGAAAACCAAAGCTATTGATACTTTTCATTAAGTTTTATATAAGTACGGTATGCTTCTAATACCGAATACTTAGAGGATCAACATATTCACACATTTGTATCTTAGACTATTCACTGATTTAACTGCATGATTCACAAACCTTATGCATTAATACTCTAGGCCATTGAAAAAATCTACTGAGAATATTACAACAGTTATGCATCAGTAACGTAGGTTATTGATATAGTCGACGGAGAAGATCACAACAGTTACACATTGTTACTAAAGACAATTGACAGAGTCTACTGAAAGGATGACAACAGTTATATATTGGTTCTCTGTGTCATTGTCACAATATTATTCCACTAGGAGGGATAAAACGATTATACATTACGAAGTTATGCAATTGTTAGAGTTCATTTAGAGGATCAGAGGATATCTAAATACTATCATATGCTATCAATACTGTATTACTTAGGGAATAACAACAGTTAATTTGAACATATTTTATTGCATTATATATTGCAATGGGATTAGGCACAGGTTATAAAAACTTAATTCGCCCTCTCCCTACATGTTAAACAACAAATACCATATTATTTCAGGTACGTCTCAGTTTGTACTTATACAGTATTAATTACATCAGTACGTAGATATTTGATAAATGTAGTAAGAAGGTTAATGTTATCTACTAACAACAGTTAGAGGTAAGTGCCACAGTGTAATGAAAAAGTACGTTGACAGGATCACAAATCATACACATTTGTTCAATATATATGCTATTTATACAGATTGCTAAGAAAACTACAACTGTTACAGTCATTCTATGTACATTAATATCTTTTACAACCTTAGCTTTGCTATGATATGCAATTCAAATGATATGCTATGAGATTTTAATGTAATGATAGGAGATTTTATGCTATTCTATGAGGAATTGAAATGAATGGTTAATGATATGGTATGTTAGGCTATGCTATGGTATGTTAGGCGATTTAAACAAAAACGCCTCTATACACAGGGGAGCTCTAAACATATCAATGTTAAATGATTAGAAGCCAAAGTTTACCACTAATCTGCAATGTGAACATTAATTCTTTTTTATAAAAGCATTTGAAATCGAGTTAAAAGCATGTTGTATACTATGCTATAGTATGCTATGGTATGATATGACGAATGAGAATGTATGAGATTGCATGCTATGTTATGATTTTGATGCTATGGTATGAGTTTCTAATGTTATGGTATGCGATTTCAATGTTATGTTATGCTATGGTGTATGTTGTAAAAGATATGCTTGAATTGACTGTACGCATACATATCATAATCTAATGATAAAGTACAGGAAAGGGTCAAAACACTTATGCATTGATGTATCATCACTACAGTCCACTAAGAAGATAACAGCAGTAACAAATTAGTACCTGGCTCTTTTGACACAGTTTACTATGAGGATCAAACATTTAAGTATACGAGGCTACTGATACACTTCACTGAAGAAATAACTACACTTTTGATACAATCAACATAGCTGATTACAACACTTGTACTTTGGAACCTTTAAATCATCGACCTTTTGATAGTCTACTTGGAAGATTACAACAGTTATTCATTGGTACCCTAAGCTATTGATTCAACCACCTGAGAAGTTAACAACAACAATAGTACTCATATATATTTTTCAATATGAGAATCTTAACATTTGAATCTTATGCACTGATAAGGCCTCTACATAGGATCACATTGTTTTGTATTATTAGGGTACAGATTCCTCTTAAGTAATCACAGCAGTGACACTTTATTACATGTACGCTGTTCCATTGAAACAATCATCTAAGAGAATCCCAAATTAGCGAACAATAATGATAGAGTTCATTGGCAAATCACAACTCATATATTATGGAACCCTTAGCCATTTTTAAAGATTACTGAGGAGATCACAACAGTTAAACATAAGTATATTTTACAAATTATACTTTTCACTTAGAGGGTCAAAACAGTTACACATTGTTTTTCAACTTATTTATTCAGTCTTTTGAGAAAATAACATGGTCATTGGAAGAAAAAAATGTTAGCTGACAAAAGGATAAAGTTAATGCGATAAGTTTTTAACAATGTTCTATACTAGGTTGTAACCTATGTTTTTTTTCACTGTTCTGCAGTCATCGGAAGTATTTAACTTCCCTGACTTGCAGACTGTTTTATTTGTTGAGGCGTTTTGCTATTATCAGGCCATAGGCACACACAAAATTCATACACAATAAAGGCATAAAAATGACGGTGGCGAATACAAACTGTAACCAAAACCAAATTTTAAAAAAAGATTACAAAATAGGAGCAGAGCAAACAAAATTAGAGGAGGGATCAGCTACCATGTATTTGCAAGTATCCTCATGTGACAGGTCACACCCACCGTGTATTCTTTGTAGTCATCGGAAAACTGAAAGAAAACCTACATAATTAGATGATTAATTATGGTCTAACAATAAGTAAAAAAAAAGAGTCGATCAGCATGCGACCCAGTGGAAGATTGTATTTGCGGACAGGTTCCTAGTATCGACCATAAAAGTTTTATGAACTTTTGTGTCTTAACTTACCTCGCCTTAAAAATTGTTTATACGTAAAGCATGCCCTTGTGTATCAAATTGATCGAGAGACTAAAACTCTATCATACGCATTTGATGAAGATATACTGCTACATAAGTAAGGACAGTTGACTATAGAAAGATTGAAGTCATCACGTTTATCATAAAATTTTGTTCTTAGGTTACCACCCATGTCCCTTTTCAGTGAAGAATCCAAATATGAAACAGATAAAACAGACTCTATAGTATCTTTTATTTTAAGTCCACCCGTATATATCGAGTCAACATAAGTACGTAAGTAACAATTGTTAATTAGTAATATGTCGTCGATATACTGAATGTAAGTATTGAAGGCCACAGCGAGTGATTAATATTTTTTCTGGTACAAGCGTTTAATAAATTCTGCTTCATATTATACAAATATAGGCCCGTCAATGATGAGGCGCAATTAGTACTCATGGTTCCCATAAATGATATAATTTTTCGATAACTTGTATTAACATTCCTCCTGCCAAGGGCGCGAGATTCAGAATACAAATTAGACGCATTTTATAAGAATCTTACTTTTGAAAAAGACTGCTAACGAAGGATCAAGCGCATTCAAATACAATTCAGCATTTTAACACTTTTTAAAGAATATTTTATACCATGATGTAAAATGTTTTTTACTGTTTACAGGCGCCCGAAGTAGGTAGAATTCCACACTATTATAAACATAATTAACGTATTTAAAATAGCATGTCAGCTGACATCTTCGCTAGCCAATGGTTTATGGGAGGGAAGTGGATTTCATTTCGAAAATTCGGGTACAGTGCCTCCACAACAATGGTCTTACCAGATCGCTTTAAAAACCTATATATTTTACTGGTGATTGAACATAGTTCTACAAACTTGTCAAGGCTCGCGTGATAGCATGGGAAGTAAACATGGCGAATGTAGAAGTTGCCTATCCGATAGTATATACGTTCCTGCTTACCATGGCTTATGGTTATTGCTTTTAAAGGTTCAGTGAGCTGTGTTTTTATTCACGATAACGATACCTGGTTTTTATAGCATAAAAGCTTTCATAGAATTCGGCGACTTTTCACTCCCAGTACAGGTCCTTACAAAACACTATAAGAAAACATCCCGTACTTTCCTTGGGTTATAATTTAATTTGTATTTAATCACTACTAAAAGCATCGTTAATTATGCTGCGATCTTCGGTAGTCAACATGTTTCAAGTTGTATTAATGCCATGATGTGTATATAACCCGTTGGTTATTTCGATCAAAAGTATATATGCAATATGCTCGCTAGAGAGCGCATCCACATCACCGAGTTTTCGTTATGAAATCCGCCAAGGGTTTATGGGGGAGCAAAGTAAACAGAAACCCCTTGGCTAGCAAAGATGGTCAGCTGAAAGTTTTCCAAAATCAGTGCAATTTTTTTTAACCGTACTTTATACAGTGTTGTAAAATGTGGTTTTTTTTTTACTGTCTTGAAGGCGTCTATGGTACAGTCATTTCATGGAGGCACACAAATTCCCCATACCGTAGCGCCTATAAGACACTAATTTCTATCGATCATTTTAACAGCTTCAACTACGACAATAAAATTTGAAACCTGAGTGGATAGTCATCATAACTCAAACTGTTAACCCTTCCGAGTCTCTAAGATTTTGTTGATACTGGTTGAGTTTGTTTGTGGAAATTATACCATTGAACTACGGATTATTAACATAGTTAAAAAGCATGACATTGTCAGCTGACAGTAGGATAAAATTAATTCAACATGTTTTTAACAATATTTTATTCAATGTTGTAAAGTGTGTTTTTATTTCACAGTCTTGCTGGTTTTTTGTAGTATGTACAATCCCAGACTTGCAAGCTGTTTTACTTGTTGAGGCTGCATGTCTATGAAAATGGCAAAGGCACAGTATAGACCTAATGATATACCTTATGTAGCTTCTATAAACAATAGCCCAGATTTGATGCAATAAATGACAATTATCGGTTTAAGCCTACACTGAAATAAAAGAAATTGGGAATAAGGGTGTACAGTAGAAAGGCGGCGCTTTTGTAACAATTGGTGTTACCTGGCTGACCCCAGATCAGAGTTTTAATGTGTTTCCTTGACATATTTCATAGCATTAATAGACAAAAAAGCACGATAGCAAGAACACTTATTACAAGCATTTCATAGAGAGACTCACTTTCAAATATAACTGTTAACCAATGGCCAAGCGCATCTCCATGATATTTTTCCATCCAGGTTATAATTAAGTCAGATTCAGGTGCCCTTTTTAAGTCACTCAAAAATGAAGTCAATCATAAGGACAGATGTAACACTTAACCGAAGTATGTTGTATGTTGAATACAACCTCAAATTTAAATATTTGTTAATGTGACCGTTGACTTGATAACAAGCTCTACAAATATGTTTTCAAAAGTCTTTGACTTCGTATCCGTATACGAGACATTATTTTCTAAACATCATCTTTACGGTTCGAACTAAGAAAACAAGATAGTTTGATTGAACCTGACTGTAGAGGCAAAGTAACTCAAACTGTTATGACTTCTGAGTCTCTAAACTTTTGTTGATATAGGTTGAGTGTCTATGTGGAAATTATACAATTAAACCACGGATTACGTTTTTTAACATTTATTCTCTTTCCGAAAGCATAATTTATTTTTTAAAATCTCTGCCTTATTCAAAGAGTGATGTGCAATTAACGGAAGAGCCATTGGAACAGCCGAATCATGCTGACAAAAATATGCACACAGATTTGATAATTTATAAAAGAATTTTATTTTTCATTCTGTAGTTTGATGAATATACTTTTGGTTTACTAAGAAATTAATCAATTGAATTCATCTTACTAATAAAATGTATTTACATCAATGAAATATTATTCAGCGTAGGTTAATATCGGGTCGTGATCTGGCGTGAAGTCTCGTGGAGAGTCAGTATTGTTTTTCGTGAAATTCTAAAGGAAGGCTGTATTCATACGCACCAGATTTGCTGATTGGATCTTCTGTGTTATGCGTAAATATCACTCATATAAATGAATGCAATTTGAAAGTGGGAAAGAAAGTTAATGTAAATATTGTATGTTGAATACAACCAACAAATTTGAATACATGTATCTTATGATCTGATCGTTGGCTTCATAACAAGCTCTACAAATATGTTTTAAAAAGTTTTTCACTTTCCAACTGTAAAGGAGACACTAATTTCAATTAATCATTTTTATAGCTTCAACCAAGAAAATAAGATAGTTTGAACCTGCATGGGCGGAAATCATCATAACTCAAACTGATAATTCTTCCGAATCTCAAAGATTTGTTGATACTGTTTGGATTTATATGTGGATAATAACAAATGAACCACGGATTATGAACAAAGTTAAAAAAAACACGTCAGCTGAAAGTAGGAAAAAAAATAAATGCAACATGTTTTTAACAATATTTTAAACCATACTAAAAATGTGTTTTTTCACTGTCTTGCCGTGTCTGTAGTATCTAGAATCCCGGACTTGCAGGCTGTTTTTCTCGTTGAGGCCACATCCCTATAAAAATGTTATCTAGCTGAAACCAGATCAGAGATGTTTTTGATACTGGTTGAGTCCATATGTGGATATTATACAATTGAACCACCAATTGTAAATATTGTTGTTATCTAGCTGAAACCAGATCAGAACTTTTAATGTATTCTCTTCACAGATTCCATGCATAAAAAGGCAAAACATGCACAATAACTGGAAAGCTAAAACACTTATTAGACGCATTTCATTAACTGTCTTACCTTCAACTAATACTGTTATCCAATGGCCAAGCGCATCCTTACAATATTTTCGAATCTTAGTAAAGTCAAATCCATGTGCCATTTTAAGTCACTTACAAATCATGTCAATTATGTGAACACATTAATATTCAACGGAGGTATGTTGTATGTTAAATACAACCTCAAATTTAACCATTTGATGATGTGGCGAAAACAGTGATATTAAAACCTTCGTGATTATTTGCCATTCTATAGTATTACGAATAATTATTTTCATAAGTTCAGTTTTGTAAATTTTGTTTCCGAATTAGCAGAGTAAATAGTCATATATTATTGTCATCGAGCAATAAATATACAACAACATGCACTAGAAAATCATTACAATCGTAAATACAATACTGTATTAGATGCATACTTACCAGAATGAAGATTTTCATTAAAATTGAGTGAATTATGGGACTACATACAACATATCAATTAAACTCTTTGAATATTCTGGAGAAATCACTCCGAAAAAAAACATTAAATAAACGCTTCAACTTTCAAAACGAAAAATCTTTGAACTCGCAACAAATCTGTGTTTACACACATTTACCTATAACAAATGATTTACTTCCGGTAGAATAAAAAAAATCTATGCATGGTGTTTGATTCATATGGATTGTTTATTAAAGAAAAACTTTTATAAGCATTTAGTGTGATCACAAAGCATCTTACCTTAGTTTCCTTTGCAATTGGAAAAAATATAAAGAAGTGGGAGTCAGCAAGACGGAAAAACCAATTTTAATCTCTTTGTTCTCCTGGCATGACTGAATGTCAGGTAAAAAAAAAATATTTGATTCTTCCTTTAAATGGGGAAATTTCATAAATTTCATAAATAATTTCATAAATAACAAATTTAAAGGGAAAAATAGGTCAGAAGGGATCTAGGTTTCCTCATCACTGTTTACATTTGACAAATAACATGAAAATAATTCGACTCAAGATACCGAATTGCATGCATAAACATCAATTGCTTAACTTAAATCCTTTTTCAATTATAAAAAATCTTGCTTGCATTTTGATAATTCGTTCAGTCATCATGAAATCTTCAAAATGTCGAAAATGTCATTATGATATCACACTCGCTGGGAGTTATTTCATTAGTAGTGTAAATACAATATATAAAAATATATATGCATTTGAAAAGTATCAAAGAGTGTAAATAACAAGTATACTATTTTCAGAATAAATCT